>JASXTE010000246.1:0-72364 GCA_030280995.1 Hemileia vastatrix
CCGACAGAAGCAACTGTCCCAATGAATCAGTTGATCCGTGCGATCGACCAAGTGAAATTAATCTGTTATTGAAAATATATAGTTGTAGAGAAAGAAAAAAAGTGAACATGATGAGAATAAGGTTTATGAGGAAGCAAAGAATAATGGTCAGTGTAAGTCTGATAAAAAGAGCCAGACAATGAATGGTTGTGCTGTAAGTACTAGTGCGAAAAAGTCGCATCCTAAGGAAGAAAAATGGTCGAAAAGGTGGAAAAGATGATCAAACTAAAAGTAGGCTGGTAGAAAAAAAGTTTTTCATCCGCTTGCAACAAGAAGAACCATTGCTATGTGACAATGGCCAGAGTTATTTTTAGGCAGCCTTTAATTTGCCACTCGGCAAAGTCAATTGTACCATAAGTACAAGTACACTTGGCTTTTCTCTTTTTTTTCTTTTATACTTTTCCTTTTGCCTTTTGCTCAGTCTACTCTCTGTGGCCTTTTATCTTCATCTTTTTATGGCTGCTTGGTCGCCCTTGCTCTCTCTCTGCCTTTCACTTTCTCTCCATTCGGTCATTCGGCCATTTGGTCATTTGGTCATTTGGTCAAGTAAAGTGCTGGTAAAGGTAGGCATTTTTTCCCTTCACAAACAAACAATGGCCATCGACGATTGACCCGAGTGTACTGAGGAAAATGAATGAAGTGAATGGACAGAATGAACTGAATTTTCTTTTCATGTTATTGGATGTCCAATTAGAAATAAAAGCATCCTCACGAATTTGATGAAGTTAAGTATGTGAATGTCATGGACAGTGAATTCACTTTGAAGAATAAAAGATTCAGACCCCGCTGAGTAAGAGGACATTTGTCAGCCTCATTCAACTGAAAGTTGGACGTTGAATGTCCAATGTCCAATGTTGTTGTGTGGCGGTCGGAGCTCGAAAAGTCGACAAGTTGAGATGTTGAGATGTTGAGATGTCAAGATAGAAAAATAGTGAAATAGTGAAATAGTAAGAGTATGACTGCGTGCGACTGATGACTCTTTAGTCATTTCATGTGAAATGGGACGCGAAGAGTTGAGAGGAAAGAGAAATGAATTTAATGAGGTGAAGTGAACAGTTGATTGTTCAACCCTAGATGCCCATTTGACGAACATTTATGATGACTTTTTCTTTTTCCCTGCTTTTTATTTAACCCTTTCTGCTCGACTATTTGACTGTTTGACTGTTTGACTGTTTGACTGTGACTCTCTGCCTTTTCTAACTCTTTGACTGTTGGACTGTTTATTGTAAAGTCAACTCATAAAGCAGATGTTGAATTTTCATTTCATTTGGCACTCTTTTCATTGTGTTTGACGCAGTTGATGGTCCTTTTGATTCATTGAACCAAACCGAGTAAGTAAGCAAATGATAATGAAATGCAAGTCAGACTTTAGCCAAGTAACTTGACAAGAGAGAAGAGAGAGAGAACAAAAGGGGTAATGCAAGTGGAATAAACTTCCGTCACCCAATGAGATTTGGTGAGTTGTTCAAATGAACTAAAGCATCAACCAACTTGAGTTACTCAACTTTCATGACGCACAGACAGTCAGACAGATAGAAGACAACCGATGAACAGAAAAGTGAAGAGAAAAAGAGAAAAAGAAAAGAAGTAGAACTCTTTTCTGTAACTTGAACAAAAGACCAAGTCAACTTGGAAATGGTGACGTGAATTTCGATGAATTGACCTGTTCAATAGACACACACAACATAACACAACACAACACACTACTGGGACAAAGAAGAAGAACAAATGCAAACCAATAGAAACACAAAGGATGAAGAAGTCACAACCATGAGCAAAGGAAAGAAGTTCAAGAAATGCAAGAAAGGCAAGTACATTACTTTGCATGCAAATCACCGTTTGATCCATCACCATATTTTTTCAAACAGTCAAACAGGACCTTCAGATTTTATCTTCAGAACAAATGAAAAAGAATAAAATACAGGAAAAAAATGAACTGAAGTAAAATACAACCGTTTTTACTGAACAGACGTACCCATGATTCAAGTTGATTGGTCTAAATATTGCCTGAAGACTGAATAAAGAAAATATGGCCCGAGACGAATATTCTGCCATTCACTGAATCACCAATGCACAATGGACACTTACTAATGCACATACATATAATACATTTACTTTAATCACAATGACAATCAGCAACTGCTGAATGACGCTGACATATCTTCATCCCTGGAAACTCCTGGGGAACAAATTGCACGTCCTTCACTTTTGCCCCGTTCAAAGACACTTTTACTCGACTTCTGGCAAAGGTTAAATGAAGGTATCAACTGTACACGTGATGGTCATCATCATCACATCAACATCATTAACATCATCATCAACATCATCATCATTATTCCGATCGACAACAATATCCCTGATGACCTGACCAAATTAACTAAAGAACTTGATTGCTCTTCTAGAACTGCTCTAGAACTTTTAAAACAACTTGTTTCACATCATACAGGTGGCTCTGATGGCTGATTTTTTTGGGCTGATTGTGTGAACAATTTGACCAAAGACAGTGTATACATCAAGAATAAGAAGAAATATATGAGAAGAACACAGTGTGTCTTTAGTAAAGTTCTAACAAATACAAGTGAAGAAAAATTTGTTACTTTTGTTGCCAAATTTACTTTTTCGCCTGAAATTTCAAAGAGAAAAGAAAATTTACGATTGTTTATAGTATTTTAACACAGCTGACAGCTTGCGTGTTTGTGTTATTTGGAAGTTGTATGTTTCCTCATTGAAAGTAAAAAATAGGACGAATAAGTCTGTTCTTTCTGTTCTTCTTCTTTTTTTTCATGTTTTTGTTTCCATGGGTGTAGTTGGTAAAATATGTTTATATTCTACCGCCTCTGCTACTTTATACATGAGGGCATGAAAGAGTGAACAAAGTTGAAGAAGAGAAATAAGGTAAAAATCGATCTTCAATTTAAATGCATTCGTTCGAATGATAGAATGATCGCACAGTTCACTTCTGGTATGAAGAGGTGGCACATTGAAAAAGAGGAAGGAGACAAGGTATACTTAAGCTCACACGTGATGTTTAGCATTCACATCTGTCAGGTGAAGAGCAAAGAAGAAGGTGAAAGAAGAGAAAAGAAGAGAAGAGAGAACTTATTCTCTCTACTTTTTTTTATTATGAAAGAGAGCCTGTCGATTTTTTCACTATAAAAAGCTGGCCGATCATACACACTGGTTCATTGTGTCAGTGGATGACACGAATGATGTATTAGTCCAGCGGTATATTTGTACACAGACAACTTTGCCAAGACACTTTTGCTTGATCTACTTTTACACGCAAACTCGTTTTTCATTTCACTTTAATTTGCTTGATGCTTTGTCCCAGGCACAACACAACAAAGACTTTCAGAGTTCTTTGTGTGTCTTTTCGCTCGACATGGATTGTTCAGTGTAAAGACAGGGTAAAGTAAACTTATCCAATACCGAATGACAGTATGTGAGTCATCTGTACAAAGGTAAAAGTGTGTCAGATAGAATGGTCAATTTGACCGGTGTAAACTTCACTCTGCATCCGATGACAAAGTGAATTGGATTCAGATACAAAGAAATAAAAAAAATAACTATCAACATAACAACATCAGCAACAACACAAGAAAAGAACCCAGGGTACACACACATAGACATACATACATGAAATAGAGGAAAATTCAGGTGAAGGACAATAAAGGTGCCAATGTATCCCTTGAAGTTAGGGAATTGGGGGAATTGAAGAGAATGGGGGTCGAAAGTGAAAGGAATCTCGGAACATCTGGCTTGATCGAAATCCCCAAGATGCCTTTTGCAAAGATGCTTGAATAGTTACTATTGTTGCTGCATGTTTTGCTGTAGCTGTTGTTGTTGTTGTTGTTGTTGTATACTTTGAGAGAGGAGTTTGTTCCTTCCTCTGGCAAAGTCGGTGGGATGCAGATTACACCGACAGACAAGAAGCGAAGATAGCAAAGGATGGAGGAAAAGACGAAAGAACAAGAAGAAGCAACAAAAAAACGAGAGAGGAAAAGAGCAAAAAAAGGCCAAGTGAGGATGAGGGAGGAACGAATAACCGAAAAAGAAAAATGGTAAAGTGAACGAAATACAAGAAGAACAAGAGAAAGAACAAGAAGAAGAACACAAAACACACAAAGGACAAATGTGTTCTTCCTGATGATGGTGCAGCCTTTGGCCCGAGCATCAAAAAATGGCCTTTTAATTTAACATTGGCCAACAGATAGTAGTACAACAAGCAACAACAAGCCAATGGATGTGTTTGCATCATCAGGATGCAAGAACAAGGGAAAAACTTACAAGAAGAGGAGAAAAAAAATATCGACACGAGATGTAATGTGAAAGTGAATTGCAGTGAATCGTGTAACAAACACCCAAAAGAAATAACTTTGCCAAGTTAAGAGAAAAAAATAACTGACAGAGAACAAAAAGGGCTCAATACAAGTGTACGAGTGATACAAACACAGCGAGACTTCTTGTTTGTCCGTGTGCTTGAGTGAACTGATGGAAAAACAGTACAAAATGCAAATTCGAGGTGTTCAAATGCATTTGCATCACTTGTTCAACTTGGTCCCAATGATGTACCTTAATTAGCATGTGAGAAAATGTTTTTATACTAAACAGGTATCTGCTTGAACCTTGTCTACTCGACACTTGAAGAAAAAGGGCAAAGTGAAAATAACATTGTATTGTTGATTGTGTTTCAATGTTGTCTTCGATGGTGACTAGTGACTGGTAAATGGGAAAAAGAAGTAGAGAAAAGGAGAAAAGAGAAAAGGATGGCAGAGGAAAGAGGAAAAGGAAAAATAGGAAAATAGTCAAATAGAAAAATAGTCAAATGGGAAAAGACAATTGTAAAAAGGCCGGTGTTAACGTTCATTTAGATGAGACAGAGAAAGAGAAAGAAACAGATAGAAAGAGGAAGACCAGCAAAGCTTTTTCCACAGTTTCACTTGGTACTGACTGGTGCAAATGGTGAAATATTCAGTCCTAAAAGCACTGGCAACCTTTTTCTTCGCCACTCGACGCTGACGTTCATTATCCAAAATGAATACACTATTCATTAAGCCTAATGAAAGAAAAGAACAGAATAGAACAGAATAAAACAGAATAAAACTTTCTCTTTTTCTTTGCAGACCCTGTCTGTGTATCTGTGTGTGTGTGTGTCGACTGAAAGATTCGGATTGCAATGAAAGAAGGATCAGGGGTAAAGCAAACACTAACTGGTGATCACCAGTTCCTTGACAAAACAACCTCACTCCAACACACAAAGTGAACTGTTCTGTTGGACTGTTCTTTCTTTCTTTCCTTCTTTCTTTGTTTCTTTCATTCTTGTGCTTGTCTTTCTTTTTGCTCTTTTGCTCTTTCTCTTTCGCTCTGGCCTTCCCTCGACATCGGCGTGACACTTCGTCAATCAGAGTCCAAGCAAGCAAGTTGCTCTTGTGCGTGGAAGAGGCCATTGAAAGGGCTACTTTTCTCTCTTTTCTCTCTTATTTCTTCTTACTTCTTTTTCTTTCGTCTAGCCTTGTCTTTTCTCCTTCTCTTCTAGACTTCTCTGATATACTAGACAAGTCAATGGTCAAGCCATTCTGTTTACCATTGACTATCTTTCACCTCTTGGAGGTCTCAGTGGTGTCAAAAGTCACAACGTATTGACTGGTTCTTTGCTCACCTCGTCAGTATGTCGGAGTTACTTCTCTAATTGGCCAATGAAAGAGCAAATATATTTGCACTGCCACTAATGCTGCCACTTTATACTGTTCTCACAGAACAGATGCCAGTTCTAAATGACTCTTATCATTGGATCTATAGGCCAAATTAAATTGATCAAAGTGGACCCATGAAAGTGACCAGGTGGCTATGATGATTAGTCAGGAACAGATGAAGTGTCTCTCACCATCTACTTTGTCTTCGGATGGTTAAAAATTGTTCTTGACTCTGTCTTTTACCCTCTCTTTTTTTCCTACTGTTTGGGCACTTCCATGTTCATGTTTATGCCGCAATAGTCATAATTGAACAAGTCACTTATTGAACCAGTAAGTTCAGTCAGTCCAGTTAGTTGAAAGTTAGTTGAGTCAGCTGAGTCGATGCCTGTTTTGTGGACAGAACAACACTGTGACTCAACATAAAAGTATAACAAGTACAAAAGTGTTGTTGCATGAATACACGTCGTGAAATACTTTAGGGTGAAAATGTTGGTCACATCAGTACGTTGACTGATGTGATGAAGGTGCAATCGACCAGAGCAAAGGGAAGAGGAAAAAGGAAACACACTCAGGAAGGCAGATGAAGATAGAAAATGGAAAGTGAAAATATATACGTGAACAACTTTACATGTGATAAAAAAAAACTCACATAATACAGCCTGTGGTGATACACCTGTTCTTAATCTGGTGGGACAGAAAAGGTAGAAAAGGTAGAAAAGGTAGAAAGAGGATGAGGATGTTGTGGATGTTGTAGAGGCACAAGTCATCATCAGGTACAAAGAACAAAATGTATCCTCTTCTTCTACTTTTTCTTCTTTGCTTCTCCTTTTTCCTTCTTGCTAGTCTCCACGGGCAAGTACATCTGTCATTGCGAATTGTGATGGTGAAATGGATGTCGTGTTCAGTGATAACAATGTCATTAACTCTGCTAATGCTCGCCACTGAAGTGAAATACGCGACTTCGACCTCATCGTTTCTCTTTCTCTTTCTTCATGTGTCATCTTTTCTCACTTTCTTTTTCAATGAATTACTGTAACATGGCGAATGCCACCTTTTTACCTAACATGAGAAGCAAGAACACAAGCACAAGAACACAAGAACACATGAACACATGAACACATGAACAGAGTAAGATGACACAAGTAAAGTCCATCATGTGATGCCTCTAACAGTGTGTCTTAATCATCCTCATCATCTTCACCTCAATTCCACCTCTTTAGGGATGCTATTGCCCCTCCTCATCACTCTGACTTTCAATGTACTCTTTTCCTTGCTTCTCGGCTGTCACTTTGTTACATTGACACTGACACAGCAGCTGCCACAGTGACGTTAATAATAAATTGTGACAACAAATGAGGTAAATTCACTCATGACACTATTGACAATTGATAATGAAACTGTTCGTGGGTAAATCAACTTTCCTTTCTCATCTTTCTCATCTTTACCATCTTCATCATTCCTTCATCATCATACACTTTGGTCCTGTTCATCGGTCTCTCGGTTTGCCAGTCTTTCATTTGCATGTGTCCGTACAGTTGTAATTAGCTTTATGATGCAAATGAATAAAACAATTGGACTAAATAGGATAAATTGCTTGACACCAGCTGCATTTACTTGAGTCTCAACAGCAATAATTTTATACTGGATTTTCTCTTCAATGTCTCTACTATTCTACTACACCAGTGATCCTGTGAGTCCATGAGTCTATGAGTATGTGAGTTTGTCGACTTCAACGCTGTCTTCCAGCATTTACACAATTGCGAAAGGTACAACTTTCAATTGAACAGTAGAAAGTACCTTTATATGACTTGCGTGTGTCAGGTCGTTTACTCTACTGTCTCTTTTTGTGTCTCATTTTGCTTAATTGCTTCCCTCAATCCTATTTTTGTTAGGCCTAAAGTTTGCTTAGTCAACTGTTTGATGAAAAGGTAAAGGAACCGATCGAATCGACCAGAGAGACCAAAAGAGACCAAAGAGACTGGACAAAATGGGTCATGTGTACTTGTGTTCTTCATTGACATGAAGAAATAGCCAAAGACATTTGCCTCCTGTTCTTGTGAGTTGAGAATCGTGAGGTTGTCGAGATAGTAAGATGGTGAGATGGTCAAATGGTCAAATGGTGAGATGTGAGATAGAAAGATGGTGAGAGACTGGTTGTACGGTCACTTGGTGAGTACACAGCAGTTGCTGAGTAAATGCCTGTAAATGACTCACTTTGAGCCGCGCCTTTTGTTGGTATTGTATGTCACTGTCTTTTGACCAAAGAGACCAAGTCAAGGGCTAGACAAGACTACACTAGACTACACTAGACTAGACTACGCAACAACTCGACAGTACAAAAGCTCATCGCTGTTAATACCGACAAAGCGACAGCAAGTTAGAACAGGGGTACAGTCAATGCAAAGAACACGAGAAGTAAGGTTAATTAAGTACTCCTCACTACAAAACTACCTTGACTAAGTCTATGATGCCGGACAAAATAAGCTTTGGGCTGAACAAAGAGGAAAAAAAGAGAGAGAGAGTAGAGGAAAAGGATGAGGATGAGGATGAGAAGGAGGAGGAGGTGAAAAGTGATGCGGATGCCAATGTACATCAGGTAATAAATTGCGGGCAACAGCCAATACTCTCAAAGTAGAGCCTTTGGATGTGTTTGTTCTGTCGCTCGTCGTTTTTCTCTTTGCTTGTTCCTTTTTCCCTGTCTACCAGTCTGCCTCTCTATTTTGTGCCTTTCTCTTTTCCCTGTTCTTCTCTCTCTCTCTTTCTCTCTCTCTTCGCCCATTTCAGTCATGACGATGAGTCACATCAATATATCCACATCCAATGGACACATCCTCCCTCAGTCCATCAGGTGATATCAGCAAGAGAGATCCTGTAGGAGGAGAGAAGAAGGCATGGTACAAGCAACATAAAGGTCATCGGGAAGGAAGGAAGGAAAAATGACACATGGTCACCGACATGTGGATGATGATAGGCGAGACAACAACCATGACCACTCTCAATGTCCTTTTTGTCACTCTAACTGATACTCCCACTAAGAAAAGTACATGGAGCAATGTCAATCATCAAAGTCAGGTTTGCAATTTTTCCTTTGTCATTGGGCCGCACTGACCATCAGAAGCATCAAAAGCATCACAACCATCGTAGACATCATAGACATCATGGGCATCGCATGCATTGAGTGTTCTATGCGTTCAAGGTTTCAGCACATTGCCCAAATGCCCGAGTGCCCAAAATGCGACCGGCCAAAATGTAGGATGCACTTTACAAGAAGAGACAGACAAAATGACCACTCGGGTGAAAATGAAGAAAGAAGAAAGTACAAACGGTGTGCGAGAGAATGATGAATGAACTTGAGAAAAGATTGTTCACATCAGGTCCGAAAGTGCAAGTGCAACAACACCCAACAACAGAGTACGAGGAGGAAAAGAGAAAAAGCAGGCAAAAGAAGAAGAAAAAAGAAGAGGAAAGAAGTGAAAAGAAGGAGAATGAAAGAGAAAGAGAGAGAGAGAGAGAGAAGAGAGAGAGAGAGAGAGAGAGAGAGAGAGAAAGAAAGAAGAAAGTAAAAGAACGAGTGAGAATACACTGAATTGAGTGAAGAGTGAAGAGTGAACAGGGTGAGGAGGAGAAAAAAAATTCCTTTCTGTTAAGTTGCAGTTTGCACATGTGACATTTGGTATCGAAAAATGTATTTCTGTCACAAGAGACCCCGGGCAAGTGAAAAGACACACCAAAAGGACCAAAAAGACCAAAAGGAAAGAAATAGTCAAAACGCATCTTTTGCTTCTTCGTTTTCCTCGGTGGATAAAATTCTCAGCGTCAACTGGAGTGTCCACTTGCTCTGGTCATCACTGGTGGAAAAACATCAACTGCACTTTGGGCTATTCGAAGGGCCAACAGCATACGGCAACATACAACAGTCTTCAACATCCAACAGCTAACAGCATCGCTCTGGTCAGTTGACATGTACTTATACTGTTTTGTACTTTATAGTAGATTCTTTGTTACTCTTGCTTCTTTCTCTCATATGTCTGCGGACCTGCGAGTGATTAATAAATGGTCATTTCTAACCAGCAACAAAGAAAAAAAAGGTGTCACAAAGAATCCAGCAATAAAATTCACACTGTGACAATCAAAGAGAAATAAAAAGACAAACGGACACAATGAACAGTCGAATGAAATTTCAGCTGAAAAACTTGCAATTGGATAGAAAGTGAGAAAGTAACCGAACAAAAGAAGTAAATTCATTGACTATTGTATCAAAAGTAAAAAAGGGACAAAAAACTAAGGGAAAAAGAACAAGTAAAAAAAAGTACAGAAAAAAAAGTACAAAAAGGAACGAAAGATCGAAAAAGTCGAAGAGTCTACTTTTCAAGTACTGGTGAAAATTGTGTCTGCCTTTTTCATCCTTCCATCCTCATCCTCATCCTCATCCTCAGTGTGCTCAGAGGTTGTAGTTGAAGCAAGGAAAAGAGAGTAAAGAGAAATTGCTAGCAAGACAAGAGTAAAAGAGGCAAAAAGGAGGAAAAAGGAGGAAAAAGAGGGAAAAGAGTAAAAAGTAACAGAGTAAAGAAGCGAAATTGAGTGAGACACGAAAGAAAGACCGAGTGAATAATCACACTGCCGACTGTAATAATAAGAACAAGTAGAACTAGCAGAATAAAGATGAATTGCAATTGAATTAGACCTTCTTACCAATCAGTATAACACATTGGAGTAACTTAGTACTTGTTCTTGTTCTTGTTCTTCTTGCAGACCGGGGTAAAAAGACCCAGATAGGCAGACAAGGACAGAACATTCAGACATTCAGACACTGACACCGATAAAGTACAGATGAAGTACAGATGCTGTACAGATGCAATGACAAAAGGTGAACGTTGTATTTTATACATTTTACATTGTACTTTATATACTTTATATACTCTCAGTACTTTTCTGTGTACCTTACAGCTGGCGGGAAAAAGTTGGTGGAGAAAAATTTGAAAAATGAGCAAGAATGAGTAAGAATGAAAATGAAAGATGCAAAGAAGAGACGAAAGACGTCTAAAAGTGAAATACATCCTTCAACTATCATCAACTTTGTCACATTGTACTTGGGTCCGTCTTTTTTTCGTGAATCTTGAGATGTCCACACAATGAGAGCGAATTTTGTGACTGGTGTTTACAATGAACACGAAGGGGGGAAAGTTCTGTTGGCAGAAAAAATGGACAATTCACATGGTGATGTGAGTTGTATCACATACAAACTCAAAAGAACCAGTTTCACTAGATTCACCAGGCTTACTTGTATGGTACTGGGTGGATATGTCTCACAGGAAGTTTCTTTGATGTAACAAGACATTCAGGAAGGAAATTGGGGTAAACGGGTCGCATCCTTCCTCAAAAATGGCAGAGGATGAGATGAGATGAAACTCCACTCTGCTTATTACCGAAAACCAGAGTGGACTTCACGATTTACAAGCGACTTGATTCACTCTGAATAAGTTTATCCCATTTTCCAATTCTACAGTTCTACTATTCTACTATTCTACAATTCGCTCTCGACTTTCAAATTTACCAGAACATTTCAAATGTACTAACCAACAAGGATGATGCAATAGAATCTTCAGTTTGACTTTTAAGCCTTGACTTTCAACTTACGACCACTTTGAAGTATCGTGTGTTCGTGATGTTAAAGTAAAAACGCACAAGTAACAAACAAAAAAGTGAAAAAAAACGTCCTTGTTTGTCTATTATGATATTTACATGAGTCTCGTTTATCTCTCTCGTTTGTGTGAGATGATTTTATCTTTTCCCTCAGAATGAGCATTGCACGATAATGATCATTTTAATTTGTCGAGAGAGATGGGATGGAGATGAGGGAGAGAAATAAAGAGAAATAAAGAGAAATAAAGAGAAAGCATCAGCAAGTAAGAGAAAGTGAAAGAGAATGAAGGAAGAAGAACAACTTTGCCAGAGTAAATCGCAATTTTCTAACTTTTCAATTGAAAGTTCAGCCAGTGAAGGATGTCAGATGGAAATGCTCAGTGTACTGTGTACCTGATCAATGTGACTAACCGGAAGATGCTCTCGTGGAAATGAAAGAACTCTTGAAAACTTTAGCCACGTCGGTACAAAATGGCACCCACAAAGAGATCACATACATGGTACATGAGGACCCGAGTGAACAGTTTGTACAAGGGTAAAAATACGACTTGTATGTACAAATGGACAGGAAAGGAAGGAAGAAGTCAAAGAATACCCGAAAGGTAAGAAAGTAAAAGGAGAGAAAAAAGGAAAAGGAAGCATCAAAGGCCAAGTAAAAAGAAGGTTAAAGAAGGTACAAGAAGGAAAAATGGCTTATTCGACAGGCGGCAAATCCTTGCAATGGCCTGTTCTATAAAAAATTAACCTGAACTTTTCCCATCAACTGGTATAACCTGACTCTTATTGTTTTGCCCCTTTTACTCCTTTTTACTTCTTCCTGCTGTCCAGTTGGTGAGTGTGTCGTTCAGTTTCTCCGGTTACTTCAATTACTTCTGTTTCTTCCTGTTTCTTTCTGTTTCTTTCTGTTCCCTCTTTTCACTTAGTCCAAATCTTCCATCGAGTTGTAAGTTAAAGTAAATGTGCAACTTACCAATTCACTTTGCTATAACATTCTTTCCTCTTCACTTTACTTTGTTACCCTTTTTACCTTTTGGTGTATGTGTCTTTGTCAATGTTCTACTCGAGTTGAAAAAGAAAAATAAATCCTTTCCTCAGTTCGAGTGAGTACGAATCCCCACATTGAAATCATTTACTGAACAGATTTATACTCAGTAAGAGACTTGACTTAGCTGGTGTCTTTTCTTTGTCTTTTTTTTCTGTCTTTTTTTTGTCTGCTTTCTTTTGTCTGTTGTCTCTTTTTCGCTTTTTTTCTTCGTTTTTTTTCTCTTATTCCTTTTCTCTCTCTTTTTTTTTGCTTCCTCTCCGATTCACTGGATGGAAAATTAGTCGGGTCTGTCTTTTCTCTTTGTCACTGTGTGTGTCTTTTCCTTTTCCACTTGAAATTCTTTACCGCCTACCCTTGTGTGTGTGTTCTGTGTCAAGTGAAGTGGCAAAAGCATCCAAAGTGAAATTGGAGACTAAAGGTGCATAGATGAAAAAAAAGCAAATGAAAAAAGACAACAAAATAGACACCCAGAGACACTTCTCACTTTATCAAGTGAATTAAAGCACAAATAGCCCTTCAGAGGACGCATTATGGATGGCCATGTGAGTGAATGTGAGTGAATGTTAGTGAATTTGAGTGAAAAGTCTCCGAGTGACCACTGGTCGACTAAGTGGATGCAATTTGAGCTGTCACAGTGTCACATGTTTTGTCAAAGTTATCTCATTGACATGGGCACAAGAAAATTCAACAAAATTCAACCAGAAGAGAAAAGAACAGAATAGAACAGAATAGAATATAACTTCACAATATGACCCAAGACTTTTTTTTCCGTTTGTGTCATTTTGTTATTTTTCCCTGGGTAAACTTTGATGTTTGTTCATTTTGTACTTTGTCGTACTTTCGGTACATTGGTACTTTTGACACTTGTGATTCTTTTCTTCTTTCCTTTTTTCAACTTGTTTTAACTTCTTTCACTATACTTGGCCGCTGTGACAATTGGACCTTAAAGTATAAACGAGTTAAAAAGGTTACACAAGGAAAATTATGTCAGCCATGACCAGTAGTCACTTAAAGTAATTACAGTTGAGTTGACTTACGACTGTTGACCATTTTAAATAGAACAACAGACAGAACAAGCATCAACGAACAACCAACAAGAAAGACTGAACAATCGTGACAAGCCAGAATGATTAGAAGAAGGGGAAAAAATATAAAAAATAAAGTAAAATAAATTTACACAGTACAGTAGTGACATGTAAAGGTTTATTTAACTTTTAAGTTAAACCTTTAGCCCATTTTACTTGACGCAAGAGACGAGAATAGACCAAAGTAATTTACTTTGTATATTATTTGTAAAAGTATAATATACTTAGTACTCTGTCTTTTGTTGCTGTTTAATTACAAGTGGCCTTAGAAAGAAGACCAGAGAGAGTAAGCAGTATGTACTACACACTTTTTCGGCTCTTGGGCTCAACAGCCAAATAGAAAGTGGAGAGAAAGTAGAGAGAAAGTAGAAAGAGTAGAGAAAGACCAGGAAGAGCAGGAAAGAAAAAGAAGAAGGAGATGAACCAGCCAAAGTAAAGAATGAAAGTGAAGAATTAACTTTAACAGGCTAAATGGGTAGAACTGATGGCAGAATGTTCGAGGTCCTGTGTATCATTACACCCTCAAGTTGAACCTTCCGATGGACTGTGTAAGAGGAGTGGTAACAGTGAAAGGGAAGTCGAGACACGAAGAGAAGGAAGACTAAGAAGAAGAAGAAGAAGAAGAAGAACTGGTTTCTTTTCGTTGATTTGTGAGCGATCTGGTCACCAGAGAATGAGAAAGAGAGGCAAAAGGAGAAAAAGAAAAGGAGCAGCAAAGAAGAAATGAGAACGAAGAACGAAGAACGAAGAACGAAGAACCAAGAGAAAGAATAGAATAGAAAAGAAGAAAGAAGAAAGAAGGGAGAAAAAAAAAGAAAAAGAAAAAAGCAAAGGAAAAAGACAAGGACAGTAAGCGAACAGATCGAAATACCCAACAGAACAGAATATAAGAGAACACACAAAAAGACCAAGTGAACTGTGGACTAAAGGAAGAAGTCAATTTCATGTCTCACTCACTCGATTGCTCACTCTTAGGTCCTTTCGACTGGTGCAACTTCCATTCTGCTATTTCATCCTACCACTACTGGTCCAATATACACTGACCAGTGTCCAGTGTCCGCTTTACCGAGTGCGTCAACTGTGTGTCTTGCTTGGTCTTCATCGAATTGACAATGAAGACAAAATGTTTCCCGGGTCAATGCAACGGTTCATTGGGAGACACTTTTGGTGAAAAACAAGTGAAACACTTTATTTCTCTTGAGTAAATCCAACTGTAAAGTTCTAAAATACCTTTTAGAACAATTTTTCTCCTCGTTTATACCGATGCGGTCAGGTGGTCGCAATGAGAGAAAGATAGAAAAAAGGAAAGAGTAATACAAACCACCAAGATTGCACTTGAAGAAGGGGAACAATTTTTTACTTTCATTGGACTCACTTGACACATGAATGATCAGCAGATCCTTTTGCCTTGTCCCATCTTCTTTTTCTTGTGACTTGTTTTCTCTTTTCTCTTTTTCTTCCCTTTCTATTCTTTCTATCTTCTCTTTTCGCCTCTTTCCTCGCCATGGCACATATTTCACCCAAAATGAAGTGTAAATAGCTTGCAATCGTTGTGCAATAAACATGAGAACAAATGGATGATAGAAAAATATTGAGGATGAAATAAAATTTCACTTCACTTCGATGACAAGATTGTTTTTCTTTTCAACACATTTTGTGACAAGTTGAATCTTTCAATGGTAAAATGGTAGCCATCATTTAAATTGAATTTAAAGACAAAACTGACCATAGTGCGTGTGCATGAATATCATCATCGGTACAAACGGTAGTGCCTTTTAAATCCACTTTGGAGGTGGTACAAGTTGGATACTCAAACCGCTGGTGTATCGATAGGTTGTTCTGTGTTCAAATGTTCAAACGTTCAACTGCTCAAATGTTCAAAGTATCTCTCCTTTCAACTTGTCCAATGGTTCTAAGGCAACACAGTTGAAAGTAGATGTAAATGCTCTCACTTAATCGTAAATCTCTCCAACAGAAGCCGATTTGATTCGCCGTGCTGTTTTATCCCGTTCACTTGGTCTGCCTGTTTCTGCTCTTGATGTTCACTTTTCCTCTCTTTGATACTTGTTTTCTCTTTTCCTCTTTCTCTCACTTTTACTTTCACTCTCCAGATCAATTTCGGTGACTTTTCATCTCGATTTTGCCACATTGATTTGTCCCCACCAAATATAAAGACAACAACAACAACAGTAAAGTCCAAATAAGCTAAATAACAACAAAAGGAAAACAAATCACCAGGATTTAAGCTTTGGATGCAATTTTTTACCCAACCACAAGGAAACAGTTGGCCAGGGTGAGTTGGGCAAATTTTGCGAGTTGGCTGAGTGTGGCCTTGTTACTCTGTGCCTTCTTATGTCAAAGTCAGACTGAGTCTGGGAATAAGCAGTGTTAGTGAAACATGACTGACGAAATTCAAGGCAAACCAAGCATAAGCCCGTGTGGCTGGCACAAGCAGAGAGCAAAGAGCAAAGAGCAGAGAAAGAAGAAGTCAAAGGGAAAGAGAAGAGAAGAAAAGAGAGAAGAAGAAGAAGCAAAAGAGGCAAAAGAGGCAAAAGAGTCAGATAGGCAAAGAGGAGAAACTGAAACATCTAACCAACAAGAGTAAAAGATGAAATATTGCTCCTGCAAGAACAGTTGCTCTCTTCATCTTTCTCCCTGGTTGATGAGAGGGTAAACCCTGTCTGCCCAAACTGCATCCAATGTATGTGTGTGTGTGTGTATCCAATGTTGCATCGAGCATGGTGGAAGTTGCAACGAGCAAGTTACAAGGACCAAGTTGCAAGTTGAACTTGCATGCTGGATGTCGATGTCGATGTGGATGTGGATGCTGTATTTTGGCCTTTTTCCCTTTCGGAATCATGAAAGGCAATTGCTACTCGCTGTCCATACGTGAACTTGCCCTGTCCATCCTCATCCAGGCGGCTCATTCCGTTTCCCTTTTCTTCTCGTTTCGTTCTCTTTTTTCCCTTTTTTGCTTTCTTTCTCCTTTTTTCCATCTCCAATACACTGAGCAAATCATCTCACACATGGTAACTGCAAGTTTCTTCTTCCTTTTTTCCTTCTTCCTTTTTCCTTTTTCCTTTTTATGACGCCTAGTGCAGTTGAGACTGAAGGAAAAAGAGAGACAAAGTTGTACTGACTCACGCACTTTTTTATTCTTCTCTTCTTCCCTTGTTGGATCTTTTATTGTACCGATTTCTTTAACTATCCTTGTATCTGAGGGAGAAGAGAGAAGAGAACACTTGTGTCAGTTGCCTCGGTTTTCTCGGTTGTGCTCTTATTCGTTCAAACCCCAATCCCCTTTAGGTATCATTTGCACTTACTTTGCCCTTCTTTTTCACAACGATGCTGGTCAATGTCTCTTCTCCATCTTTATCTCCATCTTTACATCTTTACATCTTAACATCTCTACATCACTGCATCACTTCATCTCTCTCTCTCTCCTTCTTTCTCTTATTCTCTGTGTTCCTCTTCACCTTCACTTACCTCTATTTTGCTGTGTCTCTTGCTTTCTCTTTCTCTCTTTCTATTTCTCTCTTTCTCTCCTTCCACTAAACTCACTCTGCTGCCTACTCATTTGACCGGCTGATCGATTGCCTTGTCCTCTCGCGTCACTCGCATCACTTGCATCACTCGTATCATCCTCGTTTCATGAAACAGAATAAAAATTGTAAAAATGGTGAAAATAAATGTAAAAAGGTTGAACCCAATGTAAACATCTGTCAGTCTAGTTTGAAAATATTTTTACTCCTGCTGGGATGGTTAAATTAAGTTGCTATTTCTTTGTTTAAAATAAGGATTACCTGTTCTAACATACACATATACACACATACACACAGGTACACTGAGTAAATATGGTACGAACAAGGTTAAAATTGAACTGTCCCAGAAAAATTGACCCGGTCACACTGATGATGTCAATGATGTCGGTGGTGGTGATGATGATGATGATGAAGACGATAATGATGATGATGATAAAGGTGATGAGGATGAAAATGAGGATGAAGCTGATGAAAATTTCACCAGCTGAGAACACACACACACAAAGTGAAGAGACAACTGAATTTGCAAAGGGTAAAATAACATCCATAACAAGACACGAAGGAAAAAAAATACTTCTTAAAAAGAGACTCTCTTGTCTCACTCTTCTTCTCTTGAGTTTTGAATCTCGTGCACATTTCATACTCTCTTTTTCATTTTGCCTTCATACTTTCATCTGATCAAAATGTTTTCTCCTTTCGCCCACGAATACACAAGTAGATGAGAGAAAGTGTACAATGAAAAAGAATGGGCAACTTTGTTCCACCAGAGAACATTGTCGAGTATAATGTAACAGGAGGAGAAAATTCGAAGAGAGGAACAACCTTACACACACACACACATATATATATATATATAAATGTGCAGTTAAACATTGTTAAAAAGGAGTAATTTTTCAATCCAATGGATTAGAGTGAAAAGAAATTGTTTTTACTCCTTTTTAATCTTTGTGAAAATAAGAACAAACCCAAGTGAAGGAAGAAATTTCATTTGAACAAAATAAAAAACAAAAACAAATGAGTTAAATTTCCAAAATGTTGGGCAAATCTTACCGAAAGAGTGATCAGCACTTGTACCAGCTGGTCCAACATTGTTGGATGATGATGATGATAAGGATGACGATGACATGGACATAATACCTGGTTCTAGAACTGATCTAGAACTTGATATTAAATTTGAGCTAGATGATGAAACAGATGGCATTGATGAACAAACTGATGGCAATATGACATATACAATGAGTGTCAGAGGGAATAATTTAATACATTTCACTTGCATTTTGCTTCCTTCAAGATGAAAATAAACTCGACGGTTGAGTTCTGCTCAAGAACAATAAGTAACTTTGCAAAAGATTACTTAGTCTAGTAGTATAGTTTGAAGTGACTGTGTGTGTGTATTTTATCCCTTATCTTTGTCTCTGTCTTTCTCTTCTTTTGCCTTTAAATTGTTTTGTCAGTCGATTGAGACAGGGTAAATGGTAATGTCGAATAGTCTAAGAAGTATAAGAAGTGTAAGAAGTCTGACAAAGGTTTGAAGGGTCTGAAGAGTCTAAGATGATTCGATCATCAATTTTCATCAATCGCTGGTTAACCCAATAATGGATACTGCACCATCAACACCAATCGAAGAGACGATCACAATTGTTTCAACGGTCAGTCAGCCTTGTATTTAATGCGATCATCTATTCACAGTTGTTGAATCAACTTGAGTTGTTACTGTTGTTACCGCTGAAGTAAACTCAACTGTAACTTTTGCTTTCTTCTGCTTTTTCAAGTAAACTGTGATGCATTCAACTTGCATCCACCGACAAGGATAATCGTAGATTTGTTCCGTTGTAACAGATAATCACAACACTCAAATGACGAGTTGTCTTGTTTGTTGATATTGAAGGATGAAACATTGAAATATCAGAACATTTGAAGAATATTTGTTGTTGCTGTTGTTGCTGTTGTTTATTTGCTTGTGAACATTTGGTAAAAGTAAGATGAAACTGCAAAAGCAAGAGTAAAAATGTCACTTGTCACTTGTCAACTGTTGAGAGGAAGAATGTTTTCCAACCTCACAAAGATAATGGTCAAGGTTGAGTAGAAGTAATACGACTCTTTTGAATCATACGATGAACGTGTGGGGTGAGATTAACATAAGACACCTTTACTTGATATTAACTTTAAGAGAATTGTGTCATCTTCACTCAATTCTCCGAACTCAACATTAACAACTTGTATATGCATTGTATTCATTGGAAGATACAAATGGTAAAAAGTTCACATTAGTCGGTCATGCAGCACAGTAAAAGTACAAATAGGAGTGTGTTTTCATGATGATGATGATGATGATGATGTTGATGTTGATGTTGTAAATGCTGATGATGTTGATAGTGATGAAAAAAGGTTGAAGGTTCAGTTGACCGAACGGATGATAAGAAGATTTAAGTGGAACCCAAGAGCCAAAGAGCAGAATATATTAGAAGTCGACGAAGTGGTCGACCAGTTGAGAGGGCCAAAGCAAGTGTCCACTGTATTCAAAGGTGTAAAGTGGACGCTGAAAGCCACGACCCAGCAAATATGCTGTAGCGTGCGTTCTTACTCTGTGAGGGAAGAAAAGTGAGTTGGTAAGGTTTAAGGTTGTGAGCTAGCTGTATGATTCTATGGTTGTATGGATGTTCTCTCAACTTGAGGAGTAAGCGCAATAGCAACGACTTGCAACGAATTCCAACTGAAGCAGCTGTCTTTCAACCTGCTCTTTGCGTGTATCACACTTGCGTTAACCAAATTCACGTACTTTTATACTCGAAAGGTAAACTAGCGGTTAGTAGAAATCATTTTCAAAAGTTACTTGTTACTTGTTACTTTGACTCGCCATCCACCAGAGTAAACTTACTCCACACTCGTCACGTCAAACCAATGTAAGCTTACAACGGTGAAACCCTTTGAAACACTGTCACAATGTACACTCGACAAATTATTAATTATTGCTCTTTAATGGACTCACTGATGATGGCTACGAAGTAGCAATGACCAGCAGATGATCATTATTGGCTGACCAGTTAATTAGCCACTCTACCACTTGGACAAATCACATTGCAAGGTATTTGCACTGACGGACAAGCGGCACAAGTGTTTCTATCGTGTGAAATGTTCGATGCATTACCACTGACCACTTTAACTAACGATTAGTTCTCTCCGTGCTTCAACTGATGGATGAACTAATGATCTTTACACTAGTACAAAAAGTTCTTTCATTTTTTTTCCTCCTTCACTTGCCATTTACACTAGCAAAGAGCATTTGCGAATTGATTACTGCACACTTTTCACTTTGCTTAACATTTTACAGTTCTTACTTCTTCTTCTTCTCACTTGTTCTTACTTTTTCTCAATCAATGAATGAATAAGTGAATCTACCAGATCAAGAGCTGTTTGACTTACTCACTTGTGACTTTGATCGTGCTAATGTCATTTTAGTTTGTACATTTCATCTTCAACTTACATCACGTTGCAGTAAGTACATTGTACTGATTTGCAGATAAACAATTTCACTTGAAACAGACCCCGTTTGTTGCATCAAATTCAAATGAAAAAGTACATAAAAATGTTTCAAATGTTCCAAATGTTCATAATGTTCAGTAGTGTTCAGTAGTGTTCACAGTGTCTTTCTTGTGATGTAAATTTGCATCTACAACTACAACAAGTTACTTGAAGAAAAAAAAGAAAAAGAGAGGCAGATGAAATAAGAAAATAATAAAAGACAGCACAAGCAAATGAAAAAGCATTTCTTTCATATGAAATGTTCAATGCGATTGATCATTTTATCAATTTGATTTTTCACTTTTCATCTTTTCAACTGCAGCAAGTCGAAAAACATTTGCTTCTGTTGATGTAATCGAGGAGGATAAATAGATATCATTCATGGAAACATTTCGATTGATACATTATATTTCGTTTGTGTCATTTTCATGTGGATTGTTCACTTGTCCTGTTGTAAATACTTTATCTATGTCACATTGGAAATTTAATTTATTTTTATTCAAAATTCATTGGACTATTGCTGGTGAAGTTGAGAGTAATTGACAAATCGAACCTCCATGTGAACCTCTATGAGAACAAGGAGGAGGAAAAAAAGTGCACTTAACAAAACGTTATAATCTCGCCATCCTCTATTGATGGTTTAAAGGGACAAAAAAAGAGAGAAAGAGAAAGAGAGAGAAGAGGAAAGGGTAAGCATCTGCGCTCTCTCTTTTTCCTTTTTCCTTTTTCTCTTTTGCCTTGGTTCATTCTTTTCTTCTTCTCTTCTTCTTCTTCTTGTTCTTTCGCTCTCTTCTCTTTTCTCCTACTCCTTGTCGCCTCTTAGCACGAGGAGGAAGGAGGAAGGAGGAAGAGCAGCAATACGTGTATGTAAGTTCGATCGATGAGAGACCGAATGGGCGGTTCTAATGGATCTATTGCAATGCCTCCACTTCATCTGGCAAAGAGTGAGATCACAGACAGAACACAGTCACTCAGTTTATTTGGTCTCCCGGTACTCAGTAGTTTTTCTCTCCGACAGCCATGTGTCTCGATAGAGAAATAAAGTTCTAACCCACGCACAGGGCAATTTGGACATGTGAAGACTTTTATGACGGAAGGAGAAACAAGTGGCAAGTCGTCGACAACGTCAGTGTCTTGTGCTGTAGTCGGCAGTCGTTACTCGGTCTTTTTCTCCTTTGTCTTTCTCTTTGTCTTTCTCTTTGTCTTTTTCTACTTTTCTCTCTTTCTCTATTTCTCTCTCTTTCTCTCCATCTGTCTTTTAGTTGTTCTGTCTTTGCCTTTACCATGACAAATTCACCCAACGACTCAGTGGTACTCGGTTGGACAAAGTTAACAGAGTAGACAAAGTGGAAAAAGTGGACATTGATTCATATGCCAACCAGTTCAGTTGATCCTTTTTCTCGGCATCAGTTGAAACCAGAACTGGTTAGTGGAGATTTATATCTGCTTGTAGGTTCAATTACGTCAGTCTTTTCCAGTTTCAGAACTCAATCAATGAACTCAACTCACCCCAAAGTAACGAGGTTCAAGTCCATTGTCAACAACAGGACAGAACAATCGCAGCTGAGGTCCACCAGTTCACAGTCCAAATAGAAGGAGAAAATTTCAGAGTAAATCAGAAGAAGGTATAACAACCTGTACAAATTGAGACCTCAACTGATGCTACAGAATAGAGTTGGATTGAGTTGGTCATTTTTTCACTGTTCACCAGAAGTCTTTAAGATATACTGAAACCATGAGATCACGAGACTATGAGAAGCGACACTTCACGACTATCACTGGCCTTCACTCACCAAATTAAGATGAAAATGTTCACTTTTTTAACTGACATTGTTTGCACTCGGCTCAAGATGTCAGTGACAAGTGGAAAATGGAAGAAGAAGAAGAGGAATAAAGTCGATAAGTCAGGCCAACGTACAAATGTCCATCGAACAAGTGTATATATATACAATGTATACTTTGCAACATGTGACCTAATGACATGCACGCAAGTGGAAGCTTTTTCTTGGTCTGTAGTTCCTTTTTGCATTACGTTTTTTTGGCCCATGCTACATTAACATGTTTCTCTATGTAAGTCACAATGCATCCTTGACACGAAAAAATGACCTTTGACATGAGCAAAGAAGAAGGTCGTGAAGAAGATTTGTTTTTTGTTATTTCGCTTGTCCAACTGCTCAGGCTGTTGATACATCGATAATTCGTTGATGCGAGTAATGAAAATGAAAAAGAGAGAGAGATAAGAAGAAGAAGAGACAAAAGTAGGCTGGTAAAGAAGAATGCCATCACCAATAAGTAGAAGAGCAAAAAGAAAAAGAGCAAGAACAAGAACAAGTACAAGTACATGAACAAGAAGAAGAAGAAGAAAAAGAGTGAACGGACAAAAAATTGACTCAAATGACAAGGATAAACTCAAAGAGAAACAGACAGGGCGAAGGAATTAACATAGGAGACGTTCATGGTGAATTAATTTGCTGATGGTGAACCAGAGAGAATGTTTTAATTCACTGTTCAATTGTCATTGGGCGTCATGGCGATTATTTAAAGTGTTCTATCTCACATGGCCATTCGTCGGTGAAATTTCAACTGCAAGTGCATTTTATATCAAGGACCATCCACGACTTCCTCTTTTCATATCCCATTGTATCCTTGAATTATTCATACTGGTTTGCTTCAAATAATAAGCAAGTGAGCAAGCGGCCAAGTGTGTTAGCTGTGCTGTTAAGGTTGCAAGATGCGAGTCAGAACTTGCAAAAGTACTCAGGTCTCATCGACATCCACATCCACATACACATCCTCATACACATACACTCGCTCACACCAAAGACAGTTGTGATCATCATCTAAATTTCCAAGTTGAGAGGCCAACAATGGCAACTTGTACTTCTCAAGACAAAGCAATAATTGCAACTTTCGAGTAGTCAAATGTGTCATCTGCACCGACAAAATTCATGAATCAAGACACTCTCTCTATTTTTACCTTTTTACTTTGTTCGGTTATTTCGACGTCCATTGAACTTGAACAAAATTGATCTTTAGAACAGTCACTTCTTCTATTACTGTTTCAGGAGTGTTCAGGATGATTTTTACTTTCAAATGGTCTCTGTTTTCATCTAAAGATGCCTGTGACTTTCAAAATATCAGACTCAGTGTGTTGGGGAGTGAGACGAATGATGCGTGTGCATGATGAGCAGTGAACCAGCAGGTTCTACCCATTCGAGAACCTCCAGCTGGTCCTGATCGAGCCTTCGAGCTTTGGACTCTTCTACTCTCTTTCACTTTCTTTCTTTCTCTCTCTCTTATGCTCTCTTATACTATTTTCCTCTGAAACCTCTTTCACTCTTTTACTCTTTTCCTTTTCCTTCGTTCCTTTGCTTTTCACTTTTTACCTCTAGTACATTTGTAGCTTTGCCTAATTTTACATGAATGTGCGCCATTCAATCCGGTCGCTCAATTGAGAGAACTCACTTTGTGATCTCTTTTGTCCAACTCACCAACGAGGTGGATACTTCAATGCTTTGATGTCATGCAGTTTATTGGTGCTTTCACTCCTGACCGACAAATGCAAATGATTCAATGATCACAAATGTCTAAAAAGTATTCCAATACAGACAGAAGTTGTTAGAGCACACTCGTCAACTTGTCTACTAGTCAAACTCGACTCGACTCGACTCTTCTTGTTCTACTACCTGAAGAAGTGACTAGTGTTAAAGTAAAGAACTAAAGACCTGAAGACCTGGAGGACTGAAAATCGACTGACCTCAGGGAAACAAACAATCCGGTAGTTGAATGTTTTTTCCTGTGAATAATAATGACAACAAATACACAGGCCAACTGCTAAATATAATTTGAATTTCCATGTGAAATGGTTAAAGGAAGGATTCGTCCAAACGCTTCTCTCACTGATTCATCGTTTATTGTTTTGCTTCTCTCTTTTTTTTGGTCCTTTTTATTCGCTCTTTCATTCAAAGGCAGTTTTCTTGTTCAATGATCATCTTCCCTTTGACTATGTGAAAGAGAGAAAATTTGAACAGTAAAGTCATTAAAGGATGATGAATGAAAGTCAAACTGGTTGACTAGTGTTTTCAGTTCTGCTCTTGAAGTTACACAGTCCAAGTCGAATGAAGTCGAATGGAGTTGAGTCAAGTTGAATCGGTTGTACACTTTACCTTTTACTTGGTCCGTTTTTTACGGTGGCAGTCAGTTAGTGCTGAGTTACGCTTTCAATTACATAAACTTTTTCTTCTTTCTTCTTTGCTTGTTGTTGGACGAAACAGCAGTCACATTGAATGCAGAAAAAATGACCAAAAAGGAAAAAGACTTGCACTAAGTCACTCAGTCAGTCAGTTGTGGAGTAAAAGAGAGTAAAAGAGAGTAAAAGAGAAAAGTAAAGTAAACACAACACAGGACACCGAAGTCACTAAAATGGACATTGGTCACTCACAAGTACACACAAAAGTTCAAGTTGCAAGGAAAAGCGAAATAAAGAAAAAAAAGTAACAGAAGAAAGGCAAAAAGAAAAGTACGAATGAAAGAACCAGACCAGAGGTTGACTTTAAGCATCTTCAGTTGCCATCGACTTGTGCAATTGCCATTTCCTGCTGAAGCAGTTCTTCTTTTTCCTTTCTTCTTTATTTTTTCTTCCTTTTTTTTCTCTCTTTGGTTCTTTCGTTCTTTTCTGCTCTCTGCTTTCTCTCCTCTTTCTCCTCTTTCTACCCTCTTCTCTTCAACAAGGTAAGGAACCAAAATTCAGGAAGCATGAGATTACAGTTGAACGAAATCTCAATTTTTCCAAACTGCAGTTAGAAGTAGTCTGTGCATTCTGTGTAGTCAGTACAGTCAGTGTCCACTTGTCGATTTATTTTTCCCCGTTCTTTTTTGTTTCTTGTTTCTTATTTCTTGTTTCTTTTTTTTCATCTTCAATTGACCATCACTCCCGCTCGAGTGGACAGATGAGTGCAAAGTGTAAGATCAACCCATTGCCCATTCCATCCATTGAGAGTACAAATGATAGAATCCTCGGTTAAGTAAAATTTGTTCTTTTTCGGTGGAAATTTTTTCTTTCATTTTTTTCCTGGTTGATTTTGTTAGTTGTGTCAAGTGACTGGTCATTTATTTCATCATCATCATAGGCATGTCACTTCTACTTTGACTCTTCTTTGTCAGCGGAAAAAAAGGAAGATGTAATTTTGTGTTTCCAAGTAAACTTTTGCCGCATCGGAAGTGTGACACAAGACACACAAGGAAAAAAACAAGTGAAAGAACAAAGTATGAATTTATCCTGTTGTCTTGTTGTCTTGTTGGTACGATTGGACCAACCACAAAGTGGATACACTTTGCTGCACACTGTCCAATGGTCACCTAATGATCGGAAGGAACTGGACACTGCAAGTTGTAAGTGACATTATCAAGGAGATCTTTGTTGCAGACTTTTGGTCCACGTAATACCCGACCAGCAACATCAACAAGGATAAAAAGGACAACATTAATGATATGATGGACACGAGCTTAAATTTCAACTTATTCACTTCCGACTCAAATATTTTCTTGCCGTTCGTGTGTTTGTTGTCTTCTCGTTCTTTTCTCTCTTGTCCAATGTACTTCTTGTTCTTGTTCTTTTATCGACTGAACTTCATCAAATCTTTTGTCTTTAACTTGTGATTTGGTCCAACTTGTCTTTGCTCCTCTCATTCTTTCTTCTTCTTCTGCTTCTCCATCTGTTTGTTTCTTTGTTTCCCTTTCTTCCTTTACCCGTCTTTGCTTACCTACACTCGATGGTAAACAGAATACACAATCTTCCAACCTGTTTAACATTCAGTGTCTCTTCTCATCTCTCTTTTACTTTTATTTGTCTGTTTCTTTCATTTGTTTGGTAGTTGTTCGCAACTTCTTACTTCCTACTTTTTGTAACTGTCAATGAACACGAGATGAGATTTTGTCTTCTTTTCTTTTCCCAGTCAACTCGATGAGGAAACAAATTGCACAAAGAGAAAAAAACGGAACAAAGTGAGAAGAGAAAGAGAAAGAGAAGAGTAAAAAGATTCAAGCGAAAAGGAGGAGTTTGAAAGAAGATGATGATGATGACGATGACGATGATGGTGATGATAATGACAGAAAAAGTCAATGAAAAAAAAAGACTCACTTCACTCAGTGGTAAATTTCCTCACTTGCTAACTCTTCTAACTCGTGCCAAGTGAATCGACTAATTTGCTTCAAATAATCTACCCTTTCCACCGGTTCTCGTGAACTTTATAAGAATAAAAAAAAGCAACTGTTCACAAATGAACTGATGAACAGTGTCAACCAGGCATAACAAATGAATTTGATTTGAATATTTTCCTTTTCTTCAGTTCAACATCACAATATAAATTTTGTAGTTGTTATAACAACATTACCCATTGAACCTCAGAATCAATTGCAAGTGTAGAAAAAGAGTGCATCAGTATCATCTTTCGACCCCAGATGTTGTATTGTAAGATGTAAATTTTGCAAGTGTAAGTTTGTGAGTAAAGAAAGAAAACAAGAAAAGAATGAATAGAGAGAACAAAGCAAATAAGAATGAGAGAGTAAGAATCATTTTCATTGGAGATAAAAATAAAAAGGATTATTTGTATACAAATGGTATATGTTTTCAGATAATTTACTAATTTGACTATTGCTCAAGGGGGAGTGTAAAGTATTGTTCGCATTGTTTCATTTAAATGTTCATTTATAATATCCACCAGCAGGGTGAGTAAAAACAATGAAAACCGGTACTTTGGTCTCTGTTAACATGTTCAACGGTTCACATCTTGTATATTTGGTATATCTTGAATATCTTGTACCCAAAGACTTTACTAATACAATTTGCCCCGCAGCATGTGTCAAGTGTCTGTTAAAATTTTTCCCTAATTAATTCAGCTCCTCGTAAGGAGTCTGCATTGTCCAACTATTGTCATTGAAAATAAACTTCACAATATACTGACATCGACTTGACAAGCAAGACAGTGATAATGTTAAAAGTTTTAATCGATCCCTCAAGCCACATCAAAGGAAAATTTAATGTGAGGCCGCCTTTTGATCATCTTGATGATCATGATTATCTTCATGATGACCAAGTGATGAAGTAACTAACGATCAACCAATGGCATAATAAGTTTATCCTTAACAAGTATAAGCAATTTTTCAACCCTTAGCAAGCATGATTTTTTATCCATCAATCAGTAAAGATAAATGGACAGAATTGTTCTTTGAGGGAAAATTAATTTGATACACCCAGTTGTTTGATGATGAAGAACAATGCCATCAACACCCACAGCAGGGTATGATGATCAAATGGATCAAATGGATCAAAGTGTGTCCATTCACTTAGGTTAGCCAAACGCTGCTTGAATTTACACGTGTACCTCATCAGGACTTAAGTATCTACTTGAATGGTGAACTAACAAAAAGGACGCTGAGAATAAGAAGAAAGAAGAAGAAGAAAGAAGAAAGGAGGAGAAAAAAGCTAACTCGGTTACAATGTTTTACTGGTGAGTGTTGGTTGTTCACTGTTCACTGTTCACTGTTGGCAGTTCTTGTACCAGTGAAGAAGAGAATGAGGAAAAGAATAAGAGCGTATAAATTATCCTACAACAAAGTCAACGTTACTTTCACTTAATCTTTCATCCTTTTCTTGCCTTTTTTTGGTCATCGACAAGACTGTGAGTCCAATGAAAGAGGCCGAATTTTTACTCGCAGGTGCAGATTGGTGAAGACGATTTTATTTAACTTTGTCTATTTCATTAAACTTTGCCTGCGAGAGCAATTTATTTTTTCTCTTTTTCCTTTTGCCATTTCTTATTAGTGAAAGTGAGAGAGTGAGCAAGTGAACAAGTGAAAGAGTGAAAGAAGTGAAAGACTGAGAGCAAGTAAAAGCAAGGTAAAAGTGAGATTGGAGAAAATTTGTTTGACTGAATTTATCCGACATACAGTGACGAGGGTGAAAGGCAAAGGATATTCTTTTTTTTTGCTTTTTTTGTGTTTCTTCTCACTCGGTGATACAAAAAGTTTCATCTTTCCTTTTTGGGTATTGAATTTTGTCCCTCACTCATACTTTGACTTTGCTTCTTTCTCTTTTTCCCTCATTCTGTCGTTCTTTCTATTCTTCGACTGAGTCTTTCATTCTTTCATTCTGTTCTTTTTTGCAAGACCATTTGCAGCTTTGATCCTGTAAACACGGACTGCTTGTCTCCTTTTTTTGTGGCAACTTCATATCCTTCTTTGCCTAAGTACACTGGGTGAAGTCTCATTTCCTTCCTCTTGTGCGGCAGTCGTTTTCACCGTAGTCCAACATTCACTTTATCCGCGGACAGAATAGATCCAGATGCAAAGGTACAGTCGAACCAGCAGACACAGAAATAACCAAATACACTTTGCAGCCAGGAGGCAAAGAGAGAAAAAGAGAAAGAGAGAAAGAGAGACAAAATAGAAGAAGAGAAAAAAAAAGGAAAGAAGCAAAGAGAAAAAGGGAAAAAGAAAAAATCAGCCAAAGCAAAAGATGCCAAGCTGCATCGAGTTCTAGAACAGAAATAAGAAGAGTACATGCGACTCTCACGAGATGTGAATGAAGGAACTTTTGTCGTAGTGTCCAAAAAGAAATTCGACTTGTACTCCTTATTACCATCCTCGGTACTGGGATGAATTTGCACAAATGTCCTTGTCGTTGATCATGCATGCGTGAATTCCGTTCTAAGTCATCCGTACTCGGTAAGTGAGGCCACTTTTTCTTATTTTCCTTTTTCTTTTTTTTCGTCTTTTCTCTTTTGCTCCTTTCTTCTTTTCTTCTTTCCTTCTTTTTCTTTTTTTTCCCCTTTTTCTCCTTCTTTTCCTCTCTCCATGCATCCTGCTCGACTGTCCCTTTATATAAGTCAGTTATTGTTATACTTGTTGTTACTCCCAACATTCTCTTCTATCAACTGGCTAAATGCATACCGGATGAACAAATGCATCCAATAAATCCTTTTACTTATACATTTGCTTTTTTGCCTTATTTTTTTCCTCTGTCCTCCTTTTTCTTTCTTCTTCATCTGTTCATCTGTTCATCTGTTTCCTGTTGACTGTTTATCATGAATTTTTCCTCAGGATAAACAAAACAGTCAACTCGATTTAAGGAAGAACAAACAACAACAGTATGAAAATTCGACTTGTCACTTGTTCATTTGAACTACTTGTACATGTGCATTGCAATGACCGAGGTGTATTTACTTTGACACATTATATCGTAAAATTGCAAACTTTCAACTTTAAACTTTCAAAGTCTGCAAATAACATTGAATGCTACTTAACAATTAGTAATTCTTTGTCACTGCTCAACGAATCCCCAAATGAATCACGTCAATTGACTACCTGAAAAAGGATTGAAAGTCAGTGTGTCATGTTTATGTGCCCAGAGTATTTATCAGTGTGAAAAGAAGGCCAGTCAATTACACTCATTCGTTAGTTAGAGAGAGAGAGAGAGAGAGAGAGAACATTTATGTTGCATAACTAGCTCACTGGCAGGAGAAAGAACTTTTTTAAATTCACTTTGAAGAGTGGCAAAGGATACACAGATAATTTAGCCAGACTTATCCTTCAGGTCAAAAGTGAACTTTACTCTTGTCTTTCTCTACTATATACAACTGTATATACTACTGAGGTAGATTGGCCAGCTTAAAGGTTGTTCTTGCAATTGGAGGTGAAATAATTTACTCAATGTCACACCGGAGAAAAAGACCGACAACAGCAGAACTGATCTCCAACAGTTTTACCAGATGAGAAGACAATACTAGGCAGGCAGTAAAGATAAATGAAAGAGAAATGAGAGAGAAATGGCAAAAGAAATGAGAGAAAAGAGAGAAAAGAGATGAGATCACTTGCTTCCAACGTTGTTTGCATCCACTTTCGGTGGATTCGTGTTGTTGCCTTTGACAAGAGACACAGAAAATAGACTGATACACAGTAAAGCAGACTAAAGGAGGTTGAATCAGACACAGATCGAGGAAAGCCATAAACTAGTTGCACTTGGAGATCAAAGGCCCTGGACACATTAGTTCTCGACTCAGTTTAACCAAGTGGCATGGACACGTGCCTTTTCTCACTCCATGTATTTTTCGTGTATTTTTCGTCTCCCCTTTTCAATGTTAAATGTCTGCCTGTCTATCTCTCTATTACTCTGTTCTTCTTCTCCCATTCTCTTGTTGGTTCATTCTTTCTCTCTTTCTTTCATTCTCTCTTTGCTTCTCTTCTTCTTCACTCTTCGCCTTGTATTGTCTCTTCTCACTACGTGCATAATATAATTGGAAGAGACACACAAAAAAGCCCAGAGAGGAAGGACAAAACCAATGATCCTTTTTAGCTTTACCTTGGATGATGTAACTGTTACCGGTTGCTTTCACGAACGTCAGAACGTCCACGATATATTCGAGTGAAGACTTAGAATACCGATGAGAATTGAGTGTGAAATTAATTTTAACTGACAGGAAAAGGTTTCTCTTTCATTTTGCTTGTTATCTCCAAGCGAACAAGTATTAGGCAGGCAAAGGTTTGAAAACACAGAAAAAGAAAAAAAAAGATAGACACGAACATTTAGGTGAACAAGCAAAGGAAATAAAGTTTCATCGATTGCCCTTTACCCTGTCATCGAATTATCGAACATGTGTTCTAGAACCTTAAGGTTACAATCGCTTGTGCACATGAATTGGAGGCTTGGATCTCACCCTCTCACTTACTTGAATGAAGCTTACGATCGCTTGACTAACTTTTATTCTACCATTGAACCATTCACCATTCCAACATTCGCCATCTGGCCAGACATGCAGAGCACTTGAAGGCGCTTAATGTGAAGTGAAGAAAATTCGTAGCTGGTTGTGTCCTTATGTGTAACTGCCACTTGGTCGCAATGACTCAAACCTCTCACTTTTCTTCTTGGTTCATTCTCTTGCATTTGCCTTCTTTTTGGCTTCTTTCTAGCTCCTTTTCTCCTCAGCGGTCTTTCCACTCGTCGGCGAGATTATTTCTGTGTCACTCGATGTAAGCATAAGATATAACAATTTGAACCAGCAGTTTGTGCGCCATTAAACATGTGCTCATATTAAACAGCCTCTTTTCTCCCACTGATCGCAAGATACTGGAGATGCTGGAACTCATTTACAAATTTGTGCATAGCAATGTATAACAACCTTACTGTTGAAAGGAGTAAAAGGAGTAAAAGGAGTAAAAGGAGAAAAGGAGAACAAGCAGCAAAGTGGTTGAAGCTGTAGACGCGTTCACCGGGTAATAACAGGAGCAAAAGGAAAGCGAGTTTCTTTTCTTTCTAGTGCTCCTTTTATTCTCAACTACGACTATCAATGTTCACTTGGATACACACAAGACCATCAACTGTTAATCCTTTTCTTTGCCTCCCGGCTGGTGGTTCAATCTTCCCTTCTCCTGCACTTTATTATTCGTCTCAAACTTTGTCCGCTTTGTTATGTAATACTGAGCCAGCAACTAATGCACATACACATATCCGAGTCTTAAAGTCTCCTTTTCATTCAACGTCAGATGTAATTGTTCAAAATAACTTTTCCACCAGCAAAAACTATTCCGCTGTTTCTTGTGCAAATACGGACAAATAAACACACACACACACAAACCAAGACGTACATAGAGACAAAGTCATTCTTTTTCAAACAACAATGAAATACAGAGTAACTTAAATTTGTATTTTCACTAAATCTTGACTACAATACAATAAATCCGAATTCTTCACGCGAGGTATTCATTTCATGTTATATGTTGTTCTCTCGGTTTTAAACTTGACTTGGAATGATGATATTATGTTTGCCAAATCCGAACTTATTATGATAATACACTTGTGCTAGTGTTTGATCCATTGTAAGTTGTGATTTAACTGTCGTTACCCATCTTGATTCTGGTTGAAAGGATAACTCCCACAATTAAACCGAAAAGTCCGATGGCAGAGGCGAAAATTTCGACAATTAAAATTTTAACAAAGAGTGAAGGGTTTGCTGCATCACTGAGAGCTGCTCCTGATCCAACAACACCAACAGAAATACCACAAAACAAATTGGACAAACCAACAGTCAAACCGGCTCCGAACATAACATATCCACTCAAATAGTTGCGAGCAACAGCTGCTGGAGTAGCTTTGTCCGGATCGTAGAGATCGATGCTATTAAGCATCACAATGGCTAAAATGATACCATAGATTGCTACAGCTTCACAGAAAATAATGGAAATTAAGTTCTTGGTTCGAATTCGAGGAGCTTTGACACCAGCACCGAGGATGGAAGCTCCTGTGACCATGATACCAGCTGATGCACCAATGACGGAAAGTGCAATGGTAAGTCCAACACCAATACCACACCAGGCATATGGAGTGATTTCTAAAAGTGTAAAAGGTAAAAATTAGAATGATTTATAGCGAAAAAATGAATAAAGGTCATCAGACATCTTTGAAGGGTAGGATCTAGTGGTGAGGGGGAGGATCTGTGTATCATACCTGTAAGTAACCAACCGAGATCACCAGCTCGTTGTCCACGATCAGTTAAACAATAATATAAAGCCACACATATAGCAGTGAATAATGTTGTCGAATATACGACATATTGATAAGATGAAATTAGAACCATGATCGTCTTTGGGTAAGATCAAAACGAACAACAGCTGGAAGATGGCTGAGGATGAATCGATCGAACACCTCAAGACTATCAGCGCCACCTTCACAAATGGTGGGACATTCACACAGGCTCAGTTGATAGCGGGAACAGTGAATTGTAAAAAGTATATTTTTGCATGATGATGAAGTGAATTTGTTCAAGTCACTCATATTCATTCAAACTCATCTACAGTCTGGCCGATAGAATCATATAAAACATGACCGTACTAGACATCGATTGAAAAAAGTTAAAGTTTAATTTTCATTCGATTCTACATGTTGGCAGATGTGCTGTTGCATTTGCTCAATCTAATTTCATTGGCAATTTGAGGATAAAAAAAAATTTGTGGTATACATTGTTACCTCTTTCAATTCAAACTTTTCAGAGAGTAAATTGTGATGTGGTTTGACTTTCAAGTGTGTACTCAATTGAGTGTATTTGTCTTTTGTTTAACTGATAACTCGATTTTCATCCAATCCTGTTTACCGATAATCCAATTTGTGATGTTCTCATCCCAGGTCTTATCAATTGACAACTGAACAGCTGTTTGAATGGAATTTTTTGTCTTTTTGATGAAGAATTTTGTGTAATCTTTCATATTGGTAAAGGATAATGGATTTTTTTTATCATCCAGTTAGTAAGAACATTCATTAGGTGTAGATTCAGATTCGGTCGATTAGACAATTTTTTTCATTTCAGTGCATTTGTCACATGGTTATTTACTCAATGAGGAATTTCATTGACTCGGACCTTTTTGTGAATACTTGGTCATAATGATTAATATCGTTGATTCTCATGTGTATTTAGCTTGATCGGCTGGTGTGCGGGTTCTGAGGTTCGATGAGCCGATGAGTCAATGGGTCGATGGGTCGAATTTTTTTTTACCCTTTTTCTTATAGGACTCATTCATTGGATACATTGGCCTGTCAAGTGGATAGCGGGTAAAAGTGAGTAGCAGCTAGCACAAACTACATGTCGGTGACTTGGGAGCCATCAGTGAAATGTTGCCACTCATCGAACCTTTTCTGCAAAGGACAGTGTGATCAAGTCATGGAAACTGCCTGGAGAGCCATGAGCAATGTGACAGGTCAGTCTTACAGATGACTTTCAACCTTAACTCGTATCCACTTTTTTCAGGAGACTGCTTCACCTGCCATTGTCAACATTTCTAATACGCTTTATTTCGCTCTCCCTTGCAATTCATACAGATGAACCAGCCATCAACTGTCACATATTTTCACATAATGGAGCAATGGACTTCTTTGTACCATGTGTCATTGTATTTTGTGTGACTCTTGACACAATCGTCCTTTCCATCTTTCACATCACCTGGATCACTCTCACTCACACTTGACAAATTTGCAACTATTGGCACATAGAGACAAACTCTTTTATTCATCTACATATTTTTTGTCTTCTTCTTTTGATTATTATTGACGAATTTTTCTTTGCCGCTTAAATCAAACTCGATTTAGTCTTTCTCATTTGCCTGTCGTTCGATTTGGCCAGACGCAATCATGTCGAGTTAATTGATGCGAAACTCTCTCTCTCTCCTTGAATTCTCGTCGATACACAAAAATGTTGTGGATAAAAAATTTCCAATATTTTTTCTTATTTTTATTAAACCAGCTTGATTCCAGCAACCATTGCGTAAAATGCAAAATACTGCATGCCAAGTACAGAGCAGTGTGTGATCATGATAAAGGTGGATAAAGCAAGAACTCTTGAATATGTTTATCGAGTGCATTGAGTCGATTGAGAAAAGATATTTCTCAGGCAACAGTCAATTCATACAGTGATTGTGTTCACAGATCATTTGAAACGCCATGAAAATTGTTCCCTCTTCAAACTTTTTGAATTATCAAACTGAGATTCTAGCAAGCATCTGAATTGCTGTGCTCAACTACCATTCAACTACACTCCATGGATGTATGTTCGAATGACTGCTTGATACGAATTTTCCTTCGGGAACTTTTGTTTTTGTATTCGATGCACGTTCCCTTTGCATATGAAATCAGGAAATCGATTAACAGGTTCAATCTGAATCATTATCAGTGATGATTGTGAATAGAAAATTCTTGAATATTTTATAGTTCAACTTGTAAGTACCTGAACATTTCAGAACAGGTTCAAGTGATGCCAAGTGATGCCAAGTGATGTCAAGTAATGGTAGTAACTGGTAGATCGCGTCATTCATTGACTAACTTGTGAATTATTTTATTCTCAGCTTTTCGTCGTCTCTTTCACCACCAACAGACAGCAGTACTTATGTGAAAGTTGTTGAAAATGTTCTGACCGAATGTTCACATCGAATGCACTTTTAGTACACAATCTTAGTAGTCTTGGATCAATGTTCACGATATGCCTCATTTTTGACTGCTTACAAATTGAAGCTACAGCACAGTGTATTGAAAAAAAAATAAAAAACATTATAGGTACATAATTCAAGGTACAGAAAGTCATTTATTAAAGGTGTTGACATGGCCTTTCATCGAATCGGTACAAGTCGGGTTCAAGTACATAGAGTGAGCGATATTGTGATAAAAAGAAGAAACAAAATTAACATTTAATCAAATAACTACAGAACTATGTTGACTAAGAATTTAACATCGTAGACATGGAAGTCCTTTTTTCCGTTTACCAGATGAATTATTTGAATTAGATAAGTTGGCTGTGCTGGCAGTTCGCCGTTTGGTGTTTAATTTGCTATTCGAATGTCCACTTGAGTTAGATGTCAGGGAAGAAATATCAATTGACGGATCCATAGACTGAATAAAAGTTTCCTCCGAAACTCCTGGATGTATCTGATCATTGTGCATACGTACATGTGTCCTCATTCCTCGAATTGTATGTCCTTTGTACCCACATATGGTACATTTGAATGATTGTTGATTGGAAGCTGAAGTTGACGAAGTTCTTTGCTGTTGTTCACATGAATTATTACCAGAAGTGGGACTATTTTTAATTGAATTGCCAGTTGATGGTATAGAATGAGGCAATGAATGTGCCAAATCGTTCACACCATCAGTTGATTCAAGTTTCACGTCTACAGATGAACATTTGGTGGAAGATGAAGGCGAAGTTACCTGACTTGCAGCAGCGGCAGCAGCAGCAGCAGCAGCTAATGATGATGATCTTTTGAGACAATAAAATGTCTGATGAGCTTGAAGTGTATCAAGTGATGTGAATCGAATACCACAAGTTACACAAAAATATTGAACAAGAGGACCATTGACACCGATAGTTGCTGCAAGTGATGCAGCTGCAGCTACTGCAGCAGCCGCAGCAACAGCAGCTGATGATGATGAAGATGATGACGATGATGTTGGTACTGGTGGTGACATTGGAGGTGAAGATGAATTGGTTGATCTAAGTGCTGTTGTTGATGTTGTACCATTGGTATTGGTAGTAATTACATTTGCTGCATCTTGAGAAATTTCAGGTGATGATGAAGGTGCTCTATCAATTGATTCTTGTCCTGATGACATTTGAGAGGAAGAACGATCATTACAAATTCGACCAAAAGTCATTGCACCATCACTGATGATAGAATTATTTTTGTTTATATTACCAATGGTCAATGTACTGGATCCATTGATAGAACATTTTTCTTTATTTGAACCAGCAGGTATATTATTTCCATTGACATTGTTAACGGTGACACTTCGTTCGTTAGAACTTCTTCTCGATGCACAGTAATTAGCTTTATGGACTAAATAATTTTCCTGTCGATAAAATACAATATTACAATCTTCACACCGATGAGTTCCTTGTTTGACAGTTGTAGTTTCAATTCCACCTGAACCAGCAGTTGTTCCTGTAACAACTACCGGTGTTATTGCTGTCAATGAATTAGATCCATTATTGTTGTTGATATTACCACTGGTACTGTTAGTACAATTACCAGTAGAACCATTGGATGAAAGAACTGAATTTACATTCTGTTTCTGAGCAACAGCAGCTGCCACTAATTGGTTCATTTGATTTTGTGACTGTACCAGTAAAGAGGATGAATTTGAACTATTACCAGTGACAAGTGATCCACTTGTCAAATGACCAATTGGATTAGAAGTGGGTAAAGGTGAAACACAATTAGTGGGAGATGGTGATGATGAAGACTCCAAATCGGAATGTAATGGTTTAGACAAAAAATTACTTGATCCTGGGGCAATGACGATAGCATTGGATGCTCTTCTTCTTTTGACGTGACCTAAATTACCACTGTTGGTAGATGAACAATTTAATGATGATAAAGTAGAGTTGCCACCTTCCATGGTATTTACTTTACAACAGGCGCAATTTATATCATTACATTCACTAGCAGCAAGTGCAGCCGTGACAGCAGCTAGATTCGATAAATTGACATGTCCATTGGTTAGTGAATTAGATGAATTATTACAATTTTGTAACATGGCTTGAATCAATGCGGTTACATTGTGTAATCCGTGACCAGAAATCAATGAATTGACATATGAATTAACATTAGATGATGAAGAATTAGAAGTTGAATTATTGTTGTTAAAGTTCTTAACCGAAGAACTTTGACCATTTGAACGAGAACTCAAATCTAACGGTAAAGATGGTGTAGAACCTGATGAAGATGATGATGATTCACTTTTTAAAGATCCGCTATTATTTGAGTGATGTTGATGATTATTGAAAGATTGATGGCCTTGATTAATTGTTTTGGCATCAAGTGAACATTGTAATTCGGTTGGAATATTTGACGAAGCAATAGCAGCCAAGACAGCAGCTGCACTTTGAATTTTACATTCAGAGTGACTAGAGTTGGAAAGGACATTCAATTCATTTATTTTTTTACCATCATTTTCGTTCAAATTCAAATTTTCTGACACAGTTAAATCTGAAACGGTAGGAGGTAGAGCTGTCGGTGGTTCCATTGATGGTGAATTACTACGACTGTGATCGCTGACATTTCCACTAGATGGACCATTAGAACCGATGATGGTGGCATTTGACAATGAAATGATATTTGGTTCATTACTTGATGATATTTTAACTTTGGGCCAATTATTGTCGATAACACCACTAGGTGCTGATGAGGATGTTGATGAGGAGGACAATGATGTTAATGATGATGGTGCCAGTAGTTGTGGATTAAAAGAAGGTTCAATGGAAAGAGACCCAGTTGATGAGTCAAATGAACAAGGAACTAAAATCAATGGTGAAGTTTTAATTGCAACGAAAATAGGCTGAGATAGTAATGATGATGCTGATGGTAATATAAGCGATGCATTGGTAACAGATGTATCGGTTGATTTGACTGATTTATTTGTGAACATTTTATCTAAACTGCTGCTACAATTGCTGCTGTTATTATTATTACCATTATTAGAATTATTAGAATTATTATTATTATTGTTATTATCATCATTATTGCAACTGTTGTTGGTTGATTTGGATAATTTATTTTTGACCGAATTTAATTGATTATTGCCATTGAAGGAAATTAAAGAAGTACTACGAGGACTGACTACACTTCCATCACCAGGGTGATTGTTAAAATGGTTGGCTTGGTGTGAGTTATCATTTTTAACCGATACCGGTGATAGTGATGGTGATGATGACGGTGAACAATTTAATGGGATAGAATTAATTTGTAAAGTTGAAGATGAATTGAGACCATTGGATTCAAGTAAAACTGAACCATTTGGATTAATGGACGAAGTTGATGAGGATGATGAGGAAGATGATGATGATGATGAAATGATGTTTGTCGAATTACCAGTGGACTTTTTAACCACATGAGAGTTATTTGTGTTAGAGGTTGAACATGATGATGATTCAGACGTCATTTTATTCATTAGAGATGCTGATGGTGATGAACATGCCAACGTGGGAGAAATGTGAGTCACGTTTACGAGGACAGATGAATCTTCAGGTTCTTCCATTTCAACTGTTCAACAAATTACAAAGGAAATTCAGTAAAAGAAAATACAGTAAATGTAATCAATGCGTTGAATGTAATAAATACTCTGTCATTCAAAAGTTACTGACAATCCGATCAATCATCAACACACCAGCATCTGTCCAATCATATGAGTAACATGGACAAAAGGAACAAAAAGGAACAAAAAGGAAGAAGAAAATACGAGTGTTCCATTAACTTGACACTCGTTGACAATTGCATCATTTGACATTTTCATCTTTTTCTCCCCTGCTTTTTCACTCGCACGAATAAACTGGGAAATTACATCTGGTCCTTTAAGATGGAAAAAGTCAAACAATGACTCAAAACACCGGACAGAATTGTATGTGATGATGATTCTTCTTATGTCAGGGTGATTGACTAAATCAAAGTCAACAACTCTCGATAAAGAGGGAAAAAAGAGAGAAGATGAGAAAAGCAACCAGTAACAAAGTGACAAGTGTATTGACAAATGCCGGTTGTGAATTAACTTGGGTGACTTTGATCAAGTTGACTCATCATTATCACTTATGGCAGAAGCATCATTTTCACATACTGATGGTTGCAATGTTAAATAGCACGAAAAGAAAGAATAAAATAACAAAACAACAAAACAACAAAACAAGTGGAAGGAACAAGTAAAAAGAAATAAAGAACAATTCAAGTAAAAATGTGAATGATCGGAGGAAATTGGTGTGTTTATCAGGGATAATTCTGCTCCTACAGTCAGGTTGAATGGATGACTTGGACACGTGATTCAATTTCAAGTATCACGAGACATGAAGATACAGACACACATATTGAGGACATTTATGTGAGTCACGTATAAACGTGAACAGCAAATGAAAGACACACTAAAATACACCAGTCAGGTTGATGGCAACTCATTTACCTCGAGTGTACTCAAGTTGACTGGATGTTGAAGAGTAAAAACAAAATTCACCAGTTAACCGGTGTCGATTGATTTGATTTGTTTTAAAAATGTTACTTGCAAGTTACATAAAGCTCTAATAAGGCACTTGTATATGCGCTTCAGTGTCAACCTACCCAGTCATCCAGGTAACCAAGAGATGCAATAAAATAATATTTGAATTTAATTAGGATAAAAGATAACAAATACTTGATGAGTCAGTAGTATTGACAACTCTAAAATAGTAAAGGTAAACTCACAATCAACATCAGCAAATGTGCTTGTTGTTTAAAGTTACCAGGATGACTCGTGATACTGAGGAAGAGAGAAAGAGAGAAAGAGAGAAAGAGAGAGCTCATTGAAGATTGACTTTGTTCTTTACCACTCTGTGAGTTTATACTCTGAACTCAATCATATATATATATCCTCATCATCATCATCATCATCATCATCATCATCATCATCATCATCATCATCATCGGTAAATGACACATCTAACATCTAACATCTCACATCACACAGCAGCCAATCTAATTGGACGAAGCGGGGAAAATAATCTGGATAATTTTGTGTATTTCTTCTTCTTCTCTCTCTCTCTTCTTTTATCTGATGAGACTTTCTTCTTTTCTTTTCTTTTCTTTTCTTTTCTTTTTTTTCTTTTATTTTTCTTTCACTGATTTCCACAACAAGGACACAAGCTGTGTGCAAAAATTCAACAATGTTCACATGATGATCATCGTTGACGGTTCATCATAATTTTCATCATCTTGCATCATGCATCTTACAAAATCACATTCATTACATTTAATTTGTACCATCATAGTGTGCATCGTACTATTGTCTGATTTATAGTGAAGACATTGCTACAGTACAGTTAAATTACCATTGATTGGAAGAGAAGAAAATTGAGAAAAAGTGATAAAGTCGGTGAAGAGGGGAAGAAAAAAGTTGCCTTTAAGATGAACTTGTGTGTGAAAGTGCGAATGTCTTTTTCCTTTTTCCTTTTTGCTCTTTTCCCTTTTGCTCTTTTGCCTTTTACTCTTTGTAACATCAACATCGAGTGTAGATAAATGAACTTTTGCCAGTGCATCTCAATCTCTTGGTTTTCATAGAGTATCCATTAAATCGAATAAATTACTTTTAAGTGTGAAATCAATGAACGCACAGGCATAGAAAGAGAGTGAGCAAAGAGAAAGAGAAAGAGAATGAAAAAGAGTGAGGAAAGAGAGTAAAGAGTACAAGTCCAAGTGGCAGTGAGAGTCGAAGTAATAGGGAAAAAGGTGAGATAAGCAAATGCAAGGATATTGAGAGAGGGCCAAGTCATATGCGGACGGTTACATTCAATTTCATCCTTGGCTGATGACCCTACTTTCACTGTATCAGTTATGGCGGGTGAAAGGGGAAAAGATACAAAAAAATAGCTCAAGCTAAATCAAATCAAGTGCAAAATACATACAAGTACAGTCATGCCAAAGGCCATGAAAGCCGTTTCACTGACAAAGAGAAAAAATGACAAAATGACGAAATGAAATAAAGAACAGGGTCAAAGAGCAGCAATCGTCATAATGGCCGAATCAGAGGAAGAAGAAAAAAGGGTGAACCGAGGGCCAAATCACTTTATCCTCATCACACATGGTCATCATCATCATCATCATCATCATTTCGATGGAGATAGGAGTATAAGAAGACAGCCACAGACAAGTAAAAGGAATCGACTAAAGGCAAAAGAGAAAGGAAGGAAGAAATGAGAAGAAAAGAGGCAGCCAAAAAGAATGAAAGATTAGCGCCGATGACCGAAGGTGCAATGCGATTTGCCTGTTGGTAGAAGGGACGAAACATAAGAGTCAGCCTGAGAAAGAAGGGAAAGAGAAGAGAAAGAGAAGGAGAAAGAACGAAGAGAGAAAAGAGAAAAGAGATGAGCAAAGAACGAAGAGAATGAAGAGAAAGAATAAAAGGGAAAAAGAGAAAAAGAGAAAAAGAGAAAAAGCAAAGTGAGAGAAAAGTTGATGGAGGAAGATATGAGCATTTGATTTGGGAGGAAAAGTGCACATCATACACTTGACTGAGTAGAAGACGCCTTCTTCTTCTTCTTCTTCTTCCTCTTCTTCTTCTTTCTCCCAACTAAAAGTGGACCTCTGTGTAGATGTGTATGTGAGTATGAGAGAATACGAGTTTATGTGTTCTTTTTCTCCTTCTCTCTTACTTTATTTCTCTTCTTCTCTGTCGAATTTTCTCTCACAGCTCAAGCTTTAACTTCCTGTCCGCGTACTGATAGGAATTATCAGTTTCAGTGCAGGAGGTATCCAATGGATGCAACTTTGTGATATAAAAATACACACAAGTAGCATGAAAGAAAAGAAGAATCGAGTGTATTGGCTGATGTGAGTATCAAAATAACCAATGATTCGGCGACAGGCAAAGGTGCAATTGAAAAGAGAAGAGAGAAAGAGAAAGAGAAAAAGAAAGAGTCACTTGGTGGCAAAGTTACTATTAATGTGCGCGAGATGCGCAGATAAAAGCCCAATTTTCGTTGGGCCAACTGCATCTCTTTCTCCCGTCTCTCACTTTCTCTTGTTCGCCTTTTCGCCATCTCGTTCACTCACATCTCGCCCAGCACCAGAGCATGTGTATAGGATTTATCATCAATTGATTTTGTTCTTTCCTTTCACCCTATTGACTATTTGATGCCTCAAATGTATATTTGTCTATTTATCTTTTCACTGCAGTTGAGGTGAGAAAAGAGAGACAAATATAAAAAGTGGCAAAAGAAAAAGGCAAAAGGAAAAAAAAGGGAAAAGCAAAAAGCAAAAAGCAAAAAAAAAGCCTGGCGAGATGTAACATTGAATGAGAGGACGATGTAATGAAGATAACAGAACAGAGAGAAAGTTGACTGATGCAACTGTCCTCGTTTACATTGACTTTTATGGATGCATCATCAGAAGACAGATAGAAGAGAGAAAGAGTCAGATACTTTGTCAATGGGTGGATGGGTCACTGATAACGCTCACTTTCTCACTGACTGACTGACTGACTAACTGACTAACTTTAGGCGCTTTTTCTCATGTTGGACGCGAAGGTTCAGCGTGAACTTGATACAAGCAGTGACAAAGAGACTCGATGACGGATGTACCGGGCGTGTGAGTCAACTTATTAGCGCACATCCCAAAGACGCCAGAGGTAAGAGTCATTTTCACCCAAAGAAATAAAAGCATAAAGAGAGAAAGAGAAAGAAGGAGAGTGAAAGAGGAAGAGAGAGAAAGAGAGAGAGAGAGAGAGGTAATCATCACATGGCATCCACATTGAGTCGTCTCTTTGGTCCTCATACGCGAATGAACTTTAGAACTCGCGCTCAACTCGCGATGACAGGTTTAGATTACACCAGGCAACAACCAAGGCCAATCGGATAGTCAATGCAGTAAGTTAAACTGCAACTTTTGATCCAGTTGCGAGATGAGACACAGTGAAAGTGCTGACTTGGCTGGCAAGTTAATCACCCAACATCCATACATAAACACATGAACACATTGATGATGAGTTGCTTGTGCTGGTGGTACTCATGGTGGTGTTCACTTCATATACACCGTTCCATGTTTCACAGCAATGGTAATAGTTAAAGATAAAGAGAAAGAGAGAAAGAGAGAGAGCAAAGTAGATCGCATCAACTGATGGTTGCTGTAGCAACTGACGGTTGGCAAAGACAAAGATACCGCACCAGTCACCAGCCGAACTGTTCCAACGACAATTGATCCATTCCAAGTGACATAATAACCATCAGCCATGCACTGACATATACACACAAATAAAGGTAGCCTTATGAAGATCATTTATCATCATCATCATTTCAGTAGCATCCTATTACCTGGTCGATGGATATACGACTTGGTAAAAATTTTGCACTGATCAGTAACGATTACTCGACTAGTGTAAAGGTAGAAGAGAACACGTATTCGTCAATTGCTTGGTACATTTTTACTTGTTTTATTTGAGATAAACCAGAGTGAGCATCGTACAAGAAGTAAAAGAAGTAAAAGAAGCAACAGAAGAGCATCAGCATGAGCACGAGAGACCAGAGAAAGAGTGACTGAAAGGGAGATTCGGGTGAAACGAAATTCGACTCTTTCGTGATAAGGAAAAGAGAGAAAGAAAGAAAGAGAGAAAGAGAGATGTGTAGCTTGGAGCATCTCTCTCGTATATCGAACACACGCAGCCTGTACCACAGAACTCGACAGGCAGAGAGTGAGAGACACACAAGTAAACAACTGGCACAAGTGATGCAGTCACCAGACTAGCTTGAGCATCCCATGCAAAGGCATTTACATTATCGCAAAACTGCGAGTGAACTGCTCTTCTCTCTCTGCCCTATCACAAGTGAACATCCGCAGCCTCGAGTTGCACGATAAGGGACACAGAACTGTTCTTCCCTTCGTCCAAGTCAACTGCACGCGCCGAACAGCAGTAGCATACAGGAGAGGTATACGAGTGACTGCTTTCACTTACAGTTATTGGTATATGAAGAGATGTAGAGAAAGAGAAAAAGAGAAAGAGAGAAAAAGAGAAAAAGATAGAAATACATGTGGAGAAAAAGACAAGATGAAAAATAAAAGGCAAAGAGAAAAAGTGACACCTAACATTTACACATTCAGCAAGGTCTGTAGGGTGTGTTGATACTCACGGAGGCTTTGAACATCCGAATCCAATGAACAGTGGCGGTTAAAGAAATGGTCGCACGGAAAACTTTTGTGGCCACCGCCAATTGCGCATCACTTTATCTGTCCATACAGGCGGACACAGGAAGACATCACAACATCACAACATCACAAGTTGCAACTGGCAAAAGTCTTCTTGTATTAGTCCCATTCTATCTGGCTCATTCTCTCACTTGACTCTTTTCCTCACGTTGGTAACTGTGTTTGGTAACTGTGTTTGGTAACTGTGTTTGGTGTACTGCCAATGTTCACACTTGCCATGAGCAAAGGTGAGGATAACAGCAGGACAAAAAGTAGCAGCATCAACCACATCAGCTTGATCAAACTACATCAAGTACAGGAGGTAAAAGTGCTTATATAAATGGGTAAAGCGCATTGAGAAAGGAAAGGAGAAAAGTTGATGATGAGCAATGGGAGTCCAAAAAGTGCCTGGACGAACGAGATACCCAAATATCTTGTTACTGCATCAACACATGCTTTCTAGTCACTCCTTGCCTTTTTCTTTTTCTCTCTTTTTCTTCATCTCACTCTCACGCTTTTTCTCCTCTGACTTTTCTGACGCTGTAACTACTAGCAACCAAGAAAAACAGTGGAACAATGGGATGGATGGATGGATGGATGGATAGTGTATGCGATCAAACAGCCATCACACATAAGACTACATCAACTGCCAGCCAAAGTGCAAAAAGAATAAGAAGAATAACAAGAATAACAAGAACAAGATGCACAAGAAGGAGCAACGATCAACAAAGTAGATTGCTTTCCTTTCTCGGTGTAAACTAAATGCAATGAAAAAATATCAACAGCTGAGGAGAGAAAGTCTTTTGAGTGTGTAAGAAGAAGAAAATGCTACATGTATTACAGCATCCTCATCCTCATTCTCATCCTCATCCAAGGTAATGGGTGACAGGTGATACAGTAACAGACAAGTTAGATTGCATAGTTAACACCTCAGGGGTTTTCGAATCCAAAAGAATCATGGATCAAATTTAATTACAATATTAAATCTGCAACATCTTCAAGTAACAAGTCACTAGTTTGTAGCTTGATTCAGGTAAAAAAGTGAAAAAGATCAATTAGACTGATAAAATGTTTCCAACATCATCACAAGGTACATCGAGGAGTAAGGTAAGAAAAAATCAAGAGAAAACACGATGAGATACAGAGAACATTTGAAAGAAAAAATAAAAAATTGTTATAACATTGGTAATGTTATGGAGTTTGTTGAAAATACAAGTTTAAAATAAGCAACGAGTTAAGGAGAAAAGTTAGTTCAATTTACCCTCATCAAATGGATAACAAGGGATAAATGAATTTGTGATGACAGGAGAAAGGAAAACAAGCAAAGTAAACGTCTTGTCTGCAATATCGAATCATGAATCTCTCACTTTTCTCTCACCCAAAAAAAGAATAGACAAATCACGCCCTCCTAATACACACGTAGAGAGCACCTGGTACAAAGTAGTAATTAGTAATTAGTTTAACACACAAATGTTGGTCAATAAGCAGTTGGTAATGATGACTGAGTGGTCCTGACAGAGGGTCAGGAAGAAGAGAAAGTGAGGATAAAGAAGAGGAGGAGAAAAGAGAGAAAAGAGAAAGAATGAAGAAAGAATGAAGAAAGAAAGAATAAAGAATAAAGAATAAAGAAGAACCAGGCAACAAGGGTAAGATGGAGCACTTGCCCTTCACGGTCCTCACTGAAGATACAAGTGAGTTCATCTCTTATCAAACAAGTAAATCGCTTTTTCTCTCATTCTCATTCTCATCTTCCATCAAAAGGTGAGTATTCGTTACACAGACAAAAATGAAAGAACCATCAAGACTCTGCACTGTCTGATAAGGCAGCTGATGCAGTTGATGCAGTTGATCATGAGTGAGCGAAAGAAAGAGAAAGAAAGAGAGAAGAATGAATTGTGGATACAAGTCAACTGTGGCTGAAGAAAAAGATGGCCGTGGGAGATTTTGGGCGGATGGAAGAATAGACTGACTGACTGAGTGTGCAGGCAATCAAGGGCCAGCATCAGTTGAATTTAGGCCCTCCTAGCCTATCTCACTTCAACATCTGCATCAGCCAATTCGGCGTCCCTGGCTCGTATCTCTTTGCAGTCTTTCTCTTTCTCTTTCTCTCTCTCGTTTTATCCAAGTCCAAGTGATGCCTGGTGATACTGCTGAGGAAAGACCAATAGAAAGACTCACAGATACATTCATGCAAGAGCAGGCAACTTTTTTCTCTCAACTTTGCTTCAAACTTAGATTCAATAGATAAATGACTCACATCCTGATGGCCATGTGGTCTGATCAAAGGCAACACACTCGCAACTTTCTCAACTCTCGCACTTTGAGAAGAGTCAAAGCAGAGAGAAAAGAAGAAGAAGAAGAAGAAGGAAAAGAGAAAAATAGAATCAAATGCAACTTTCAAATTCAGAGAGAAAAAAGAAAGAAACAAGAGAGCGCATGTTGCATCACCAACGACTGTCAGTTAAGAATGGATCAAACCAATTGAAAATTATGTACTAAAGAAAAGAAGAAGAAAAAGAATAACAAAATAAATGAAGACTGAAGAATGGGAAAATGCAAACAGCAAATTACACATTGCAGATGGTAAGACATTTTGACTCATCAAAAGTTCACTTGTGACGATAATCGCATGAGTGATAAAAAGAAAGAAAGATAAATCAAATAAGCAAATACATCCAATAATGAGGACAAAGGAGGAAACAAAGTAAAATAGCAAGGACAAAAGGCAACTTTGTTTATGTTAAAGTCACCAGCGGAAGGGAAGTGTCATTCGAAGTGTGCGATGTTGAGGTTTGATCAAGTTAACATCTTTACTTTTTTTTTTATTTTTTCTTTTATATTTTTTTTCTTCCTTTTTCTCTTTTTTTCTTTATTCTGTCTCTCTTTTTCTCTCTTTTTCATTCTCTCACTCTCTGTGTCTATCGCTGTCTCTCATTGCATTCGTGTCAATTGTGTGTAGTGGAATGGCTATCAACGGGGGGAAAGCAGTCTTGCAGTCACTTGCAGTACTTGGAAAGAGAGTAAAGATATTCAAGTTGCCTTTTGAGCAGGCAAAGAGAAAGAGAAAAAAAGAGAAAGAGAGAACAGTCAAGATATGCGATTGCTTATCCATTGAAACAGTCACACTGAGCGACAAAGAACAGCAAATGGCAAAGATGGCTGACTGTGGACAAGGTGACTTTGCAAATTGACTTACCTTTTAGTGGTTTTGGATTGGACTGCTTACGTCGTGACATGCCGACTCAATCAGTGCCACTGGTGATGCAATTGACGTTTTCCACGTGCGAAATTTATTCCAACTGTTGGTATTGTTAGTGTTGTTACTTGTGATACTTGTGATGCTTGTGATGATTATGATGGTGGCGATGCTCGTGGTGGTCCTCCTGGTGATGGCCAGGTGATGACAACTATTCATACGAAGGAGTGAATGATCAAATGATCAAAAGATCAACAGAACAACTGGACAAATCCAACTGGTCAATCACTACACACTGTAATTTAATTATTTCGATTTACAACTAAATCGATTATTTCTATTAGATCATTGTCAGTGTCAGTGACTAATACACTAGTTAAATGACAATTGACAGTGGACAGTAGACAGTAGACAACGTTCAGTATTCACTGTTGACAGTTAAGTGTTCAGAGTTGTACTTTGAGTATCGTTCTTGCTGGCTAAAGTTTAATGACACATGATACCTGTGACACAATTATGCATGATTTAGCATTGACTTGGATGTCAAACGGTACTTTAGCTGAGCAGTTTGTCAGCATGTAAGCGTGTTACAGCTTGTAGCAAGTAGTTTGCAGTTTGCAGTTTGAAGTTTGTTTCTCTTGTCTCACTCTCTCAGAGAGAGTGAATCTCAAGTCACAGGCAAATCGCCAGTCAAACATCCGAATCAAACTCACAGTCAACCGGAGCAGGCGTCGAGTATTGGGCGGTTCTCTCTGCTCAAACACTCGCCACCTCTTACCTTTATTGGCGATTGTTCCACCATCTCATTCTCTCTCTCACATCTCTCAGTTGGCAAATATTCAGTACATTTTTCAACTACTAGTGTTCCAACACTTTTCTCACATTCACCCAACACACCAGGTTAAACCGCATTCTCTCATTACACAACTGACAACTGACAACTCATCAACCATAAGCACATCCTCTTTACCTTTTTATATATTGCTGGAGGACACTTGGTCCTGGTAACAAGTTTAACCGCATTTATCAGACAATTTTAATTCGATCAATGATACGAGCAGCAGCATAATCAGCAAATTATCTACAGGAAGAAGTAAAACTTGAGAAGGAATAAATAAGGAAAAAAAAGTCCTAATTTGAAATTGAAACACATTTTGAAACATAATTAGACGAGTCGAATAAACATCAAACCGCCATCTCGTCAGCAAGAGCATTAAGAATTACACATAATCTTAGCCAAAATCAGAATTAAATTTATTTTTCCTTCATCAGCTTAAATGTATTTTGCATATTTGAGATTGGATAAATTGAGAGAGAAAGAAGAGCGATTAACGTTGTGCAAATGGTTGTCAAACTGTATTGCAAACAGTCCTTCCCTAATGATAAACAAAAGTTCAATCGAGCCGGATAGAGTATGAATCATGTTTTCAATTGATTGGAGCATTGTATTGATTGCCAATTCATTGTTATTCAAATTTGAATGCCATTTCATACCATTCAACTGAAGCAATCTGACAATTGTGAGGGCATTGATTGTTTATAAAATCAATTTATCTTTTTGCATTCTCTTGGTTTAGATTGCCAGTCGGAGTTGCCATTGGTTTCATCTTGATGATGTTTAACAAGATTATTGGTCTCTTTTGTGTCCTTCATTGTTGAGGCTTGGGGTTCATCACCTCCAAATTCACTTGGTCGACTCGTGTCAACAGGATACAACCATCGTTGATAAAGGTAAACGATAAATATCAGATCATCTCGAAATGCTGCAACACGATGAGATGTTGGAATTGATGTTAATAAAAATGCGAATAAATCATCAATGAAAGTATTAAATGCTTTATACATAAATGCTCTCCAAGGCAATGCTGATACAGATTTGAGCTTGTAATTAACATATAATTGAGGTAACATAAAAAGAAACCCAAAAGCATAGACACCATTAGCCGCCGACTCGATGGCCCATGATTTCCATGATCGGTGAGTTGAATATAATAAAGAATATATTGATCCACCAGTGATTAGAGGGACTAAGAAGACTAAACCAACCCATTTGATGAATGCAGTATCAGCTTGACCAGTTAACTGCTCAATTTTACTGGTTGACTCTTTGCCTAATCTAAGGGCTTTTTTAATTTTCCACAATTCAATAATTGACCCAACAATGGCAGGAATGAGGACTAATAGTGATGCAGATTGATCCCATAAAAAGATTGCAATGATTATTTGTGAAATTGCACGGAAGGCGAGAGATGAAAATGATAATCCAGCCATGGAATCGCGACTTCGCCAGAATTGAACATCGGACTTGAAAGCCAAAAAATCAAATAGTATATGAAATGTAGTTATTACGATTGTCAATAGAAGTAGATATAAATTGGTATCGAAGAAGATTCCTTTAACATCATCAGTATCAACTTCAGAAAAACCGAGTGTGTGCATTGTTTTGAGAGAATTCTCTGCAATCACCATAAAACGGATTTTTCCCAAGGAAGACGGATTGAATTTCAAGGATAAACTTGCATCTTCAACATTTTGATCAATTGCAATCAGCTGTTTTACTCGAGTCCGTAGTTCAGAAATGAATAAAAATAGGTTTGTACTTGTAATTTTTGTCGAATCTTAACATTGGAATAAATTCACCGGGAATTTCATTTCGAAATAAAGGCTGTGGAATCGAAACATCAACTATTATTTCAGGTTTTAAGTGTGATTCAGTTTTCATATTGAGCCAAGATTTATGATGAGAATCAGCTGAAAATGTGCCATTAGATCGATCGCCGTTTTTCATGGTTGATTTCAAGAGTGAATACGATGCATCTTTTCGAACAGCTTGTTTAGTTAAAGGTGTCACTTGATGAATCGTCTTGGGTGAACTCATTAAATCTTGATTGAATATCCTCGATTTAAGTGGAGACATGATCACATGTAGGTACAATGAGCCATTATTGGCAGTTGATTTGGGAATTTTATAAGTGAGATCTAATTTGATTTGAGAGTTAGTTTTGAATTCCGGATTAGTGTATAAAAGGGTCATCGGTGAATAAAATGGTTGTTTATTGGTCGAGGTACAGATGAACAGATGGAAAAGTGATTCTTCATTCCAACTTGGTAAAAGACACTTGTCATCATTTCCATAGCAAGAAGACAAATTGAAGACCGAGTATATGGTATAAGTTGAATTTATCAACCATGCAGTAAATATTCCAGATAAAATTAATGAAATTGAGGGTCTTGGCCAGGCCATTTGAAGATAATTTGGTCACTGTCACTTCTGACCAAGGATATTACTCGTGTCACAAGTTGAAAAGATGAAGTCAATCCTCTGTAGACCGGTGAACACCTGATTGACAGGAGCGCCATTTCCACAGATTTTGCGCGAGTTGAATTGGAGAATCTGTCAACATTTTTTCTTGGTGACTTGCAATCGCTTCTGTTTTAACATCTTTATCGCTTTTGATGTCATTTTGAAATTACACTAGTAACATGCAATTAGGTCAATCAGTGGTTTAAGAAAGGATTTACCAATTGATCATGACAGCACTAATATTGGACTATTTTTGTCTGCTAATTGAAAAAAATGTCTCCCATGGACCATTGAATTAACATGTGTTGATGCTCAAAACTTGTAACTGTTTATATATCAGCTATATTTTTTTGTTATTTTAACGATCAATTCTAGAAGTTCCAGCTTTTAACTTGGCTAAACTTTCCATATGAGTAGCGTTGACAAAGAGATCGAGAAAGTCAATTTTAATAGATCAGATGACTATTGCCTCAGTTTACTTGACACTTCTTGCACAATTAATTTTGGCTTACATTTGTTTTTGGTCTTGTATATTTCAATGAGGAGGATGACATTTGATTTGTTTGTAATCAGTTGTTCTTCGGACTTTCTCTTCTCATCCGATACAATTCTTTACAAACTGGAGACTTAATATACCTCTGCCATGCAAATTGTTCGTCAATGTCGAATGAATGATAGAAAACTTGAAGAAAAAATTGTTGCCCAAACAATAAATTGGACAAATTTTAATTTGATTTAAAATCGATCAGGGTAAATAATCTTTCAAAGACAAAATAACCGATAAAGTCGTTAGAAAAATGAATGAAAAGGCCGAAATGGATGGAATCGAGGCAAAATTACATCATCTGAGGAACAAGTAAAAATGCAATGAACGATATTCTTTGGAATCTCCGTTTCGTTTTATGTGTTCACAATAGTTGCCCAAGTGCCTTGATGAACAAAAGCGACTGGTTCCAACTTCACCCTGGTAGATTCCGGTTGTTTTGACACAATATCGACCTTCATACACATCGCACTCGACGGGACTCAGTTGATTGCTGTCCTCATCGAAAATTTCAGAGCACTCGATGTTGTTTGAACTTGTACAACTATAGCATTTGATGCAATTGGCTGCGGATAAAGTGAGAAATAGCAATGTTACAATTGGTTACAAATTGAATAATATGGCAAAAACAAAAAAACAAGAAATTGTCCAAATTCAACATGCAATTTTTAATTGAATGAATTGTGATTCAATCAGCTGGATCATATGAATTGAAAAGGGATAGAATTTATGAATTTGGCTGACCAACGAAACTGACAAGTCTACAAGATCCGGCAATTAACAAGGTCCTGACCAAATGAACCGGCTGAAAGGGTTAAATGTAATTTGAATCACAAAAACTAACAGGTTTGATCAGGCACTCATTCAAAAATTGATAAATTCACGGATAGGTAATGAAAAATCAATAAATGAATCTGTAAATAAAGTATTTTTCGCATCTCACCGGTTGGTAAAATAAACAATGAAGTCACCAAACAAATGATGAGCGATACTTTTGCCGGAATGATACATGAGTTTGACATTTTAATTCATATATTATATTTTGTCGAATAAGATTCAGATGATTTAAATGGCAACTACTTGATGTATCCGAAGAGAAGCTCGAATCGGTTGACTGATCGACAATTGATCATAAAGTGGACATTCGTTAACATCGGCGGATTGGACGAAAATGTGTGTTGACTTGAAGTGCTGCTATCTGCTGATCACGAATGTCTCAATGTTCAAGTGACTTCACTATTATTTTGCTTGTGTATTTTTAGTTTGAGCTAAAAAACACAAGATGATTCTTCGTGGTTGGGTATTTAATGTCACGAGTCGAAACAATCAGCAATAGAGTTGAATGTTTATGAATTGGTAATCGAAATATGCATTCAATTGATGCTTAATTCGAGAATCAACGAACCATCAGTCCACAGATTAGGATGGTTAAGATGGAGTCATAAAGATGATGTAGATCAAAATTTGTTCATATTTGGTGATAGTTTGATTACTAGGAGTACTGCTCGAACACTTCGAAAACAATTTACATCTTGCCAATTCATTGAGAGGGATTGAATTACTCTGAATCCATTTTTGTTTTTGCACAAATCTTTACGCTCGATGAACCAGAACTTTTCATTATCCTTTGCACCTAGATGTTTATCTAAAACCAGTCTCAATCACGGCTTACCAAGTACTTGCTTAGAAGAGTCAATTACATCTCTAATCCGATGATTATCATTTACTGTACATTAAGAATGATCTGGTTAACTTTTCATCTCAATCGTCTTTGTCAGAACCGATGAAAGCAGACTGTATACTAATGCAGTGAATGACCTTAGAATTTCTTGCAAAACGAACCATGTTCATTAAGGTAATGTCAATGTGGTACTGTTGACTTTTTTTGCCATGAATCAGCGGTTATTGCACTGATATTGAATCATTCGTACAAACAATGTGTCGCAATTCACCAGGCATTATTATTTTTATTCCAGTGAAAAAATATGATTGTAAAAACCTCATTAGCCTTAGTGACGAAAATATCTCATGACAAGTTGAATGACAGAGTGACTTGGGATCTCGAAGAGTCAAGATGAGTTTCAATGTATCTACAATATGTAATCCGGTGCCTGCTCCTACCATACTTGAAACCAAAGATGGTACTTCAGTGGCCGAAGGAAGTTTGGGTCCAATGGTTACAAAGTTCTTCAAAAGTCTCTACGACAGGTACAACATGACGTACAAATTCATCGCTTATCCTGGAATCGGTGAACAAATCAGTTCAGATGGTTCGTACTCGGGTTGTCTTGGAATGTTGCAAAGAGGAGAAGTGGATCTGATGCTTGCAACTATGGACTATCCAATGAACATCGTCAACATCACCGAAGGACACATCTTGTATGACGAAAGAGTTGGATGGATGGGAAGTTACTTTTTGCCCGATGAAGACAGCTATTGTGTGGGTGACTTCAATCAGACATTTGGAGTGTTCGATTGGACCATTTGGGCAACCATCATTGCGACACTCATTGTCATCAGAGTACTGATATGGATCAAGTTCAAGTTGACCCTTCATCTCATGAACAAGGAAGAGCAGCAAATGAGGCGAGATAACTACACCTATCGAGTTCTAAGTCACTTTTGCACTGATGGTGAAGTTGAATCAAATGGATACACCATGATGGTTATTTACTTGGTGTTAACCTGTTTCTCTTTCTTCATTTTGTTCTACTTCACCGGACTGATGAACACTGATCGTGTTTTGGTTAAACAGCCTATGATGTACCAAAGTTACCAAGACATGATGGACAACATGACTAAACCATTCTTCGTACAAAAGGCCGACGATTTCAGGTACTTCAGAGATGCACCTTCTTTCTCAGATGAATACAAATTCTGGAAATGGGCAACCAAAGTGCACAAAGAATCCGAATTTTTTCGCGAACTTTCACCATCCAGTGCAGTTGAATCAATGCTGAAAATTCTCAACTATGAAGCCATATTATTTTCGTCAGAACACTCTTTAAAGGTTATGCGAACTATTACTTGTGATTTACTTAGCCGCGATATTCGAAGGTTGCTAGAATTGGGTCAAACACTTGGAATAAATGGTGTCAAGTTGCCCTCTGACAAGATTCAATTGTACATCAAATTCAATGAAAAAGTCAAACCTAACATCAAGAGTTTCATATTTGGCAGTGCTTACAAGAAATTTAAGACTCGATATAAGAATGCTCATCATTACTTCACGGTTGTACTTTGAGAACGGACTGTCCAACGGCATATTTGAATCACTGAGCCGTCGAAAATTGATACCTCAAACTTTTGAAGAAGTCGTCGGACCGAGGTTGGACTCAAGGAGAGACTTGTACTATGGATGTATGGACTCAGCCACTCAGTCACAATCTGACCCGCCAGATCAGCAATGGCAATTCGATAATTTCATAAACAGTATGAGATGGTGCTTATTCTTCCTAGAGGTGAGCTTTGCAGTTCTCATCTTTGAACACTTGATGAAAAGGCGTTGACCGAGCCGAACACCTGAAGAGAGGCTCATTCTCATACCCTCAGTCAAGAACATTCGCATTTGACCCATTGAGCTCAGGCGAATCATATCATTATGACTTAATTTACAGTATGTATATGTTTGTGAGGATCATTTCACTCGATGTTATGACGAATCTTTCAATCTACATTTTTGCACCTTGATGTTCATAAACAGTGTGACTTACTTAGCTCACAATGTGTCGCCTTTCGTCGTGTTTTCGACGCATAGATGATCGATCAATCCAATTAACTTAATGTTGAACACCTTGCAACATCACCCTTTGAAATACTTGAAATAAATATCATGATATTTTGAATGTTTCGAGTCTCTCAATTACTGAATTTCAATTATTTAGCACATTTTCTACAGCATTGTTGATAAAAATAAGAGACGACTGATAACTGGTGACAGATTTATCTCATAATTTTTTATTACTGACAATCTCGACACTAGTTTTTTGAGAGAAGAGAACAAAAAATAATTTTTTAACCAACTACAAGGATGTTACCTTGAAATTCGTATTCAGGGACTTCCAGATTGAGAGGAGCAGGACCTTTACGGATTCGACCAGAACCATCGTAGTGACTACCATGACACGGACAATAATAACCACCAAAGTCACCTTGACCAGCAACTGGTACACATCCAAGATGTGTACATACACCAATCAAGACCAACCATTCAGGATTTTTAACTCTAGCTGAATCAGTTTGAGGATCACGAAGTGATCCAACATCAACAGTAGCTTCACGATCAATGTCGGCTTGTGTCCTGTGCTTTATAAACAATGGTTTTCCTCTCCATTTGAGGACAACATTTTTACCGGCTGGTATGTCATTCAAATTAACTTCGATTTTAGCCATGGCCAGGACATCTTTTGAAGCTGACCATTGAGAGACAGCTGCTACTGCAGCAAATTTACCAGCAGCAACACCAGCAGCCAGTGCAGATGCAGTCATAAAGTATGTGTAGGATCGTGCTTGGGCATCTTCAGATACCTTTGCTTTGGGATCAGCTCTTGATGGTCTTCGATAAGATGTGAAATCGGGCACTTTGATATCTGTATGAGCCGATCGTACTTGAGAAATACATCCAACAGCTCCAGATTGAGCCTTGAGTCCATTGTTGTTGATCTTTCTGGCACCAATGATGTTACCAAAAACACCAGTTGTATTTCGAAAACCGGGTATTTCAATACATGGTGGCTGCTGTAGAGTTGTTTGATGAGGAAATGTCGGAACTGCCTTGGGTACTGGATCAGTTGATTCGGTGTTAACAGGAGATCCAGTAACAGTTGTGGCGTTCGATCCGGCTGCCAGACTTGTTACTCTCACAGCATGAGAAAAAGCACTAGGTTTGGCGATTGCTTGCATTTTTGATTTCAAAATCAAAATAAATTCAACTTCGAAAGGACCAAATGTCACCTCAACGATCGAAATCGATGACAACACAGTTCACCTTCACGAGGTCAGCAGCGAACTCTTTCAGCTTAAAAGCACTTGCGCCCTCTGGAGACGCTTTTGCTGTATGATTTTGTTGAATTCGTCATATTAACGAATTATCATGTAACACCTAAGGATTCATTCATTTTGATCATAAAAAGCATTGGATTAGAGATTTTTGCAAAATCACAGTCTAATAATTTTTTTTTATTAAAGAATAGAACGAACGGATAGTATGAATGTTCAATGTTTTATTCGAAGGATTAAAATCATGTTGACTTCTGATTATTTCTTGCGAAATCTCGGAGTAGTCTGTGGATGTATCTGACTAAGTCAGATTCTTCAACATTGGGTATTTGAGTCAGATGTTCTAGAATCTTAGAGCCAATTTCTTGAACAATAATATATGTGAGTGTTTTGACTGTCCTAAGAGGTATGTCATTTCGAGATGGATCCGACCGCCAGAACTCCGGTGGATAGTCAACCATGAAGTGATGAATGTCAAGCAACATCGAATCAAGAACAAGGTCAGGTAAAACCTTAGGTAAAAATCTTGTAACCTTCCAAATGCATTTGAGAACCATTTCGTTATACTTGGGTGAGTTAGCGAGTGAGTTGGAATTTGGTCCACTTGAATAACATTCGTGAAGTAATTTGATTAAGACAGGCACAATCGAGTTGGGATGCGAGTTTAGAACAATTGTTGTAGCCAGCACATTGACGGCTCTGATGGTTGGTGCAGAGTCAGGAACCGATTCAATGGTTGGATTGATCAAAATATTTAAAATCTGAGGCATTAGATCAATGAGAGAACTCTTGTCAACTTTTTTACATAAAACGTCGTGTTTGAATAAAAGATCCAATACTTCTGTCACTGATGCAAAAAGAGAAAGCATTTTTTCATTTGAATATTGAGGGGTAATGGACTTTCGCGGACTTCCCGTAGAGTTGGAAGCGACAGTATTTACACAAAATTTATATTGCATTGTGCAAACTGCCAAAATTTGACAAACTTTAGATGACAAGAGCATTTCTGCTCGATTTGGATCGATAAATATTTCTTTAAGATCATCAAATGCATCGATAGCTTCCTCGGGATCACGGGAAAGTAACTGAACCAGGATCATGTTCACTTGCATAGTAGAATTTTGAGGTGAAATAACTGGCTGGATTTGTTGGTGTAACGGTTGGTAAATTGTTGGTTTAAGAGGACTCGCTAACTTTGTTGGTGGACTGCTGATTAAAAGCTTTTGTGGCAACTCGTTGATCATTTCTTCGCTAGAGTATTGCTCTTGTTGTGATTGATGATGCTGATGTTGCAATTGTTGTATTTGTAGTTGGTGTTGTTGTTGTAGTTGTTGTTGTTGCTGCTGTTGCTGCTGCTGGAGATGTAATTGCTGGTGTTGTAATTGTAAGTGGACTGTTGAACTAGCAGCTGGAGCAGCTGATCTTGTAATCGTGGCGGTTGAATTTCCGTTTGTCGCTTTTACAGGTATCGAAGTAGCTGATTTCGGTTTGACAATAGTTCGCCTACAATCTGTCTTGGATTTAATATTCTTGGTAGATAGAGGCTTGTTCACTATCAATTTTGGCTTGGCTGGGGCCACGAGTTTAGATTTAGAAACTTTGGAAAGGTTAACAGTACTTGATTTGTCAATCTGGGTTCCGTTAGTGCCATTAGTTGTTGGCCCATTAAGACGATTTAGTGCACTGACTGATGGTTGTCCACCAGGAATGATGTGCCCACCAGCAGGAGCCGGGTGTTTTACACTGGCTTTATCACAATTCTCTTTAATTTTGGCCATTTTGATTGAATCAACATCCCCGAGGAGAGGTGCAAGAAGTTTTTCACCAACAACTTTCATCAATGTACCAAGAGACTCAGCGGAAGCATCTCTTACCGAGCCATCCATATCATTGAGTGTCTTGATGAGTAATTCAACAACTAATTTGAGTAGTTTTTTGTTGGTAATAAGGATATTAGGGGTGATAATAGCAAACTGACGTGTGAGATATGAAGCAACTTCCAACCGGATTTGAGGATTTTTGTTTTCCAAATAACTTGGTAAGTCTTCATGGAGAGCTTCCAAAGTGATGGGCAGAGATACTGCATCGGCAGCTTCACGTAAAGCAGCAACAACTTGTGGCTTCTTTTCTTTAAATTTGTCAAATATAACCGTCAAACAAGAATAAGCATATGGTTGAAATGACTTGCGTAATCTCACGGCCAAATCAGCTAAACATTTGGCAGCTGCAGCTACAACAGGAATCATTGTATCCTTCGATATAAATTTTTTAAGCATTTTAACCAAGTCACCATAATCACCAGCAGCTAGCTTGGGATTAGGAGTCAAAAGTTCTTGAAGTGATTCAAGTGCTTGTTTGCGTTCCTGCCACTTTTTCGATTCACAATTAGTGTAAAAGTCGCCGGGCAGTTTGCTTAATATGTCAACTGGTTCTAATAGTTCGAATGGATCAATCTCTTCAGTTGGTCCGTTATTATGTGTATCACCATTAGCATGGCCATTATTTGTGTCAATCACATCACGACCTGATGTACCGTCATTTAAGGCTAATTGCTGTTGTTCCGATCGAAGATATCGAAGTGGAGTGGCTTTTTCTGATGGCAATTTAGCAAATTCGCCTTCGAGCTCGGTAAGTTGTACAGGTTTCAATCCAGTAAGCTGTGTTTTCAATGCATCGGACATCCATCGATACAATTCAACGGTCAGTTGTTTAGATTCATCGCGAACACTTTTGTCACGATCTTCTAATCCTTTGTTAGTGACAAATTTTATCAATGGAGTTGGTTTGATCACTCTGGGACCAAATTGGTGCAAAGCATCACGAAGGATAATGAGTACAGATGAAACAATCTTGGGAGTTTTGTTGTCAAGTCCCTTGAATAATTCTTCCATGACTGCTTCTTGCTTTTCAATTTCAATATACAATAGGATGATTTCACCAGCCAATTCTTTTGTTTTGACTTTGGGTGACACCAAACACTTGCTGATGATGCCAGAAATGATTTCTGATACAATACGTCCAGAAATGGTAGGTGAAGCATATTCAACAAATGATTTAACAGCTAAAAGAGCTTTTTCTTGTGCAGCAGCATTAGAATCGATTGGAAATTTACGAATAATTGACAAATATTTGTTAAACTCTGGACTGTTGGCATCTTCAAAGGCAAAGACTTGACATAACGCTTCATAACCAGAAACTCGAGCTTTCCAATTTTTATGGACACAACGTTGTTCGATGGATAATTTGGTAAAGTCTAATTCTTCACTTCCAACGTCTGCCATAGTTGGTTGAAAAATATGTAAGAAGGTTAGATTAGACAAGTGAAGACCAGGAAGAGAAAAGTCGACGTGAGACGTAAACCCAAACCTCCCAACGGCTTCTAGCTTCTAGCTTCTAGTGAATCCAGCGAACGTGGCACCTCCTACGGGTAGAAGGCAACAGCGACTGCTCACTATCGAATGGCCGTCGTTTTTTGGTATTTTTGATTCATTTTTTATCCTCTTCTCTTGACGCTTATTCTCTCAGCATTCACCTCAATCCTCGGTCAAATCTTATTCATCTTTTAAACGTTAATTAATCCTTTGTCCATTGATTCATAATTATAATATCATCATTTGTATTCATTTGGTTCATCAGTTACATCTTTCTCATTGTATAACGATCTGCTTGTTTGTTTATCCTCTCTGTCTCACACCCACTTCGTGAAGATGATGCACTTCATGCTCCTTTTTTCTCGACAAGGTAAAATTGCGTTTACAAAAATGGTACGTTCCCAAATCAGAGAAAGAAAAGAAAAAAATAACAAGAGAATTAGTTAATGTTATCCTTGCTAGAAGACCCAAACATTGTTCATTTTTAGATTTTAAAGATGATCTCAAAATTGTTTACAAACGATACGCTTCTCTGTTTTTTTGTTGTGCAATTGAACTTGAAGATAATGAACTCCTTTGCCTTGAAATAATTCACCGGTATGTAGAATTACTCGATAAGTATTTCGGATCTGTTTGTGAATTAGATATAATTTTTAATTTTGAAAAAGCATACTTTATACTGGATGAATTAATGATCGGTGGTGAAGTGCAAGAAACTTCCAAAAAACAAGCTCTTAAAGCAATTGCAGCTCAAGATGTAATGCAAGAAGAAGAAACTCCACAAGGATTCTTTGAAGATCACGGATTAGGATAAATGATTGATGAATTATATGAATGAAAATTGGTAAAAAGATCATTTACAGAGGACCAAATAAAATATGGACAATATTACAAGTGTATTTATGCAAAATATTCCACTTGCAGACTTTATGTTGAAGTTTATTATCGCTTTCTCACACTAAGTTTATCATTTGTTTGCTTGAGTACATTCAGTGGATGAAAAAAAAACTGCCCTTCAAAGTCGCTTTGCAAGTATAGTTACCTTGAATGAATGTAGTGAACTCAGTGTGCATTTCTTTATCTTTTTCTCTCTCTTTCTCTTTCATAACTTCTTCTGCAAGAAGAGTGGAATGCACGAAAGTTTACTTAGTTGATGCTCGTGTCCATTCTTTCTTTACTTCTTTACTTGTTTGGAAACAAGTTGTTTCATGTAACATGAAGACGAGTACAGGACCCACCTCTCGTCCTTTCAGTTACTTCCTGTTTTCTACACTATGGATGAATGAGTGAGTGTAATTCGGTCCTTCAATCTTCCTGGTATTCTGGTGGACAAAGAACAAGCTCCTTGATGCCGGGTGGTCACACCCAATAGTTCCTTGATCTTAAAACTTAATCTTCACGAGGTAACCTGTTGCTAACAACATATGCTATATCCTCTGTGTCATCTGTTGTAAACATAAGCAGACACATTAGCAACGACCACGGGTTTCTCCCACAAATTACCTGTCCGTTAGCCTCACACAAATCTACTCGTTATACATTTATTTGCGGTTGATACATCATCACCTTAAACGTCATGTGGATTTATCTTATACTTACCAATGTACTTACTTGTACTTACAATTTATCCAACCATCGAAGGGCCCTCTGCTGTCTTCCATTGCAAATGATCTTCATCACTTTTTCATTGATTTATGCAACAATAATCAGACACACCTCGTTGTCTATCGTTGTGGTTGTTTATTAATGTTGACTTTTTTTACAAAAGCAAATTCTCTTAAATTGCATAAGACATTTGAAACATCAAGGTTTTTGTCAATGTATCACATGTCGATGAATGTTGGCCAACTGAATGATCGTCGGTTGGTTTGTCGTCAGTTGGTTAATCTTGCATGATACATTGAAATTTTAAAACATTATTCCAGTGTTTTCCATTGCTACCCAGTAAGAATTGAGTTTCGTTTGAAGCATTAAATGACAAAATGTGCTGATCATTCGACACTCTCCACTGAATGCAAGGATAATATTCCTCTGTGAGATCACTGAGAGAAAATTTTCTCCAACATTTTGTACTGTTGAGGTTATACTTTGTCAACCATGTTGGGGCATCATGGTTTATTGTGAAATTTAAAACGGTTGGATGCGATTTGATTTTTACCATTTTGATGGCGTAGTAGGATAAATTATCACAATAACGATTAAACCACAATGATTCTACAATTGAAGCTTGCAATTTACCGGCAAAATATTTTTCATCAATAGCACAAGCGACTAAAATTATAATTGATAAAATTAAGCATATTTGAAAGACAATGCAGATGATCTTACTGCACTTCATTTCGCTGATGAAGCTTGTCTGTGAAATGAGTCATAAATAAAGTGAAATCATTTCCATTCGGTCTCATTTGAACAGTCGCTCTTGTTACTTCCCTGCTGAAAAAAAAATAAGAATAACATTGCCTGGAATCTGGGCTGCTATTGTTTGAAAGATGAATTCCCATCGAGTTACTCATAATGCGATGGAATATCCTAAACTACACAAAAGTTTACTCGCTTACAATAACATTGAAATTTGTTTATCTTACCGTGTACAACTTTGTCAATGTTAGATCAGTCGAAGAAATTCATGTCATTCAATTGATATAGCATGATTTAAATGTTGAAAAATTTACATTTTAGATCTGTTCTGAAAACATAGACCTAGACATTTTGTTACAGTTAGTTTGAAAAGTCTTTTCTTTAGTTTTAAATGTAATCCAAGTTACAAATGTCAATTGCAAACACCAGGTGACACTAGAGTCTTCACGTTGGTTGAAATTGTCGATGTTGACTACAACAAAAGTTGATACATTGTATAAAAGTCAACTTTATGAAGTGACTAAATTTCTTGTTTACAGAAATATTATTGTTTTTTTTTTTCATTGGACAAATAGACAAATTTTTACCATCAATAAACATGTGTGACCCTGGTCAAGCTGATAGATTCACATGTGAAAATGACTGAATGTCATTAATTGTTGAAATTGAATGAAAATTGCGTTCAAAAACTTGTTAAACAATCAACTGGGACAAGAATTTATGTTGTACGAAGTAAATCATTGCTACGTGCGATAAAGAAAAAGTTGTTTCTCATTTGATTAGCATCTTGAAGTCACCTTGACAAGCGAAAAATGGAAAGGCGAAAAAGAGCAAGTTTCACTCGGTTACAAGGTGAAGTATGAAGAATCTACTTGTGAAAGTGAAATACATTTGAGCGAGGTGAGTTGTTGTAATGTAATGACACTGCTTATTGCTGAGTGTGCATTTTCCTTGGTTGTTGGTTTTTGGTTGTTGGCTTGTGTTGAAGAACAGACAAGAAAGAAAGAAAGAAAGAAAGAAAGAAAGAAAGAAAGAAAAAGAAAGAGAGAAAGAAAAGATTTGATTTGAGTCGAGTTGACACAGGAAAATGAGAAGAGAGAAGAGGACACAACTTGTCACAGCATGGATTAAGGCAGAAAGAGAGAGAGAAAGAAGAATATCCTTCGCTCTGATCTGACTGATGATTAGTTGTTGCTTGTTACTTTTTACATTAGTAGTTACTCGGGTAGGAGTTGAAGATGACAATTTTCTTCAGGCAAATCATTTGCCTGTTAAGCGCTTGTTACTGACGTTGTCTCAAGTGAGAGAGAAAAAGTAAAACTGAAAGAGATTACACATGCTTTTACTTACTTGGAGAGACAAACAGAAAGAGAAAGAGAAAGAGAGATACATGAAAGCGAAAAGAGAAAAAGAGAAAGAAAGAAAAAGAGACAGGTAAAAAAAAGGCAAACTGGATAAAAGTTAAACGATGAGGAAAGTAAGGAAAGGAAAATCAAAAAAGGAAATGAACTTATTGCTCTTTCACAGAGTCGCTCAGGCCCTTTGATAATCACCGTCGCATCTCGTAGTCAAATGAAACATCTGAATCTGCCAAACCTGCTGGCACAACATCATTTTGGTCAGCGGAATAGAAGTCAACTGTCTCAACTGTCTCACTTGTCTCTCGTCAACCTCATCACACTCATCTTACTCATCTCACTCATCTCACTCAAACAACCCCGGCAATTAAGACCAAATGACATTTTCCTCTTGTCTCACTTTTTTTTCTCTTCTTTTCCACCTTTACGATTGTCGGACAGTTCACGATACTTATGAGTGTTATGAATGAAAAAGTATACTTCAAACTGGTTTGTCTTTGACATTTTCATCTTTACTTAATTGAAATTAATTCTGTTTAATGTTAATTTGACTGATGATTTGCTGATGATGAGGTAATTGCATTCATCATTGAACTTCACGACACATTTAACCTTGAGGCAGTACAGAATGTTTTAAATGAAATTTATTTGAATTTGTTTTTATTTTTCTTTTTTGTTGTTGTTAGGGCTCATTTTCACTGTCTCTTTGCACTGATGTTGTACTCATGTTGACTGTACATTACTTAACCCATTAAACATTTTACGACTTAACTAGTAATACACATACAAAGTGACTGTACAAACTGTACAGCAAATACTGTAGATACTGTGCTGAATGTTGAGAATGTTGAGACCATTTTTACTGTTTCAACTGGCAAATGGATGCACAAGAAATTTACTCTTCATGTTGAACAGACTCACCAATAAAAATTTCAGGCGACAAGATGACACAAGATGAGACATTTTGTACTCAAGCGATTGAGATAATTTCCTTTGGCAGTTTAATTGTTTCGAACTGTTGCTCGAACATTTGACAAGTGAATAAGAGAGAGAGAGAAAGGAAGAAAGAATGAATGAAAGAAAGAACCAAGCGATTTGGGAACCATTGTTAGCTTGATGATGAATAAATAAACGACCTTCATCTTCATCTTCATTTCAAATGGTGTCCATTATGAAGACATGCTGAGTGTCATTAGATGGTGAAATGGTGAAATTGTTGAGACATTTTGCGGGTCCTGCAAATGATACTCACTACTCAAAGTTGTAAAGTGTGTGAATTCTCATGTCTACATTTACTTTTATTCTTTTCTCTTATTTTTATTTTATTTTTCTCCTTTTTCTTCCCTCGTAGTGAAAGTTTAATGACCCAGACAATTCAACATGAATTATCAAGGCGATAACCTTGGTAAAATGTGCAATTTAATTTTGATTGAAATTAAATTTACTTTTTACTCCTTGTGAGTATGTTGTTTATATTTTATCATTTAATGATATATATGACATTTTTAAATCTCATAACCAGCTATGAAAACATGTCACATATGTCAATGTCAAAGTACTTAGTCAACTTTGCTTTATTACGAGACTCTGATAAAGAGAATAAAGCTCACGGGGACACAAAGAGAGGAAAAAGCGAATGAGAGGAAAGAAAGAACTGAAAGAACTAAAAGAACTGAAAGAACAGAGAGAAAGTGTACGACGAAAGAGAAAACGAAAGGAAAAAACGAAAAAGAGCCAAAAAGTTCTTAAATTGAATTCGAGTGCAAAATGCGCTTTACCAAGGCACATATTGAGTGACATGAAAATAGACAAGTCGACTGAACACATTTTGTAAAAGACCTGTTAAAGGTTTTAATGAAAAAATATTTCACACACAGACACACTGAACGTGTTTACGTATTCAAAATATCCAACATATATACACAGTAAAGATGACTGATGAGTGATGTTAATGGTGATGCGGGACAATTTTGTGCACTTTGATGAATCTGGCAAAGTGGGCCATGTGGATATAATTCGTGGAGAGGAAGAAAAGAAAAAATAAAGAGAAAGATAGAAAGAGAGAAAGAGAGGGCAAAAAATTCATTTTGAACACACTGAACAACCAACAACCAACAACCAACAGGGTGGAGGCACAGAGAAAAGGATAAAGAAATAGAAAGAGAGAAAGAAAAATTTAGACAGGACAAATAATAAAATTCACTTGCCAAGTGTTCTTTGTGCTTGTGTCATCCAGATCCACTTGAATACGGCAAAGACCGCGGACCATGTGTGACACGAGGGTTCATTATTTGGTTGATCCTTTTCCTTTTTCCTGATCCGGTGATGGACGTTCTCTCCTCGTCCTTTTGCCTTTTGCCTTTTGTTGGAAGAGCTGAAAGAACTGGAAGAACTGGAAGAGCTGAAAGAGGGCTAAAAGTAAAATGAAATCCACTCTGTCCTTTGGCTGTCTCATGATCGGGGATGACTTTTCTCTCGCTCGTTCTTTTTCTCTTCTCTTTTCTACTCTACTCTTCGATTCTCTTCCCCTTCTCTTATTGTGGACTCACTTTTGATTTTGCTTGTCCTGCCTGTGTCCTTTGACTGGTGAAGTGAATCCCTGCTGTTACTGGTGGTGATTCTTTGTGATGCGCTTTCCTCATCGACAGACAGAAGGGACAAACAAGAAAAAAAGAAAACATCACCAGTCACATTTGCCATCAAGTTAACAGTAATGGTAAAGCCACAAGAGGTGATCAAAAGTCACACACCAGATGAAAGTCACTAGACGTTGTATGTTGTGGAGAGAGAGAGAGAGAAGTACAGACAGAGAGACAGAGAGACAGAGAGAGGTGCTTCACACGAACTGGGCGATTCGATGGTGATGTTGTCGTTATTACACGAGTTGACCACAAGAGACTCGCCAATATTGTCCTCTTTCACTTTGACTCTTTGTATGGATTATACTCCCCTCAGATGGTGATGAGGATGACGATGAGGTTGTGAGTATGAGAGGATGAGCAAGCTGGACGATGTTATTGTCATTCGGCGGTGACATCGCATTCAGCAGTATCATCCCTGTTGTTCTTTTCAATCACACTCGCACTTTGGGGCATCCTCATCCTTCTCATCCTGCTCGTCCTGGTCGTTCTTCTACTGCAAGTGGGTCCTTTTACTTTTTTTTTCCTTCAAAATATTTGAAAGTATAATTTAATCTGATCCTTGACATCCCTGCTGTTTCCTGCTGGCTGGATGTGTCCTCATACCTATTGTTGTACCATGTGTGTGTGTATGTGAGTGTGTGTCTATGTGTATATTGCAAAGGTTGAAAATGATGCAACTTGAAACCACTGTTTGACTGTAGCTAAAGTGAGTGAAATTCACTGTGATCAGTGTGATCACTTGAGAATGCTTTTGCTTTTGCTTACTCAAGTCCTCCTTTCACGAGTCACCAGTGATTGCATTGAAGTACCATTCATCTTTCTTACCTTTCGCCTGGAAAGACAAATGATCAAAGTGATCTGCAACTACTGGATTGACTTTGCACTTGGACACACTTTACAAGTGATCCATCCTCAAATGCTCAACTGATGCTGCACCAGCAGAGCAAAGTAAAGATCATTCAGTGTCTTACTCACCGTGTGTGATCCTTCTCTGGTTTCAGGTTGTGTCTGTTTGTCAGCAAACTTTTTTTTTTCTCCTTTTTCTTTTTTTTCTTTTTTACTTCTTTCTACTTCTTCTACTTCTTCTACTTCTTTAACTTCTTTTGCCTCTCTTTTTACTTCTCAGCTTGAAACAGGAGCCGGAATCAATGGAGTAAACTCTGAATTAATTAACAGACTTTAAACTATTTGCCATTTGTCTGTCTGTCTGTTTGTTGTTGCTCCTCGTGTTAACCGACCTTTGCCACGCTCAGCAAAAGAATAAGAGAGAAAGTGTTTCCACTTTATTCACTTTATTTACCTTGTTATACCATTAGCATAAAAAGAACAAGTAAAAAACAAGTCGAACCAACAAGTTTTACTCATTCGTGACTTCAGCATCTTGTGTGTCCACCAGCAATGAGTAGTTTTTTTTTTCTTCTTCTTTATCTCTCTTTTTCTTTTTACAATATTTTGTGTTCAGTTTGAATGTTTTTTCAAATTAAAATTTAAATTGATACCGTGACAGCTAATAACTTGCAACCGTCTTTAATGTTATATCATTGAGATCCGGTTGAAAGGATAGAAAATTGTTAAATTGTTAAATTTGTTCAATGGTAAAAGTATCTTATTTGTACTTTTAGGCAAATTTTATGCGGCTCACTCGAGGCTTACAAAGTTACAAAGCTACAAAAATTTGAAAATCAAAAAAGCGGAACATTGTATTACATGTGTCCTACGTGATTTTGGGTTGTTCAAGTTGTTCCAAGTTGTTCAGGTGGTTCACGTTGTCTCCTTCTTTCCTTCTTTCCTTGGTTTGACGTTTTCTCACACGAAAGTCCATGACTGTTGTCTTGTTATTTGAAGTGTGCCTGTGTCAAGCAAGTTGACTGATACAATCTTCCATGTTGACTCTCTGGTCACCAGCTGCTACTAAATTGCCAATAACTAAGTGTCACCGTCGACACAGCAGTAGCGAACAACCAACAACCATCAGCCATCGGCCATCAAGCATCCAGCGACATCCAACAAGGTACAACAGACAGCAACAAACAACCGACAAGTAACATCCAACATCCAACATCCAACATCCAACATCCAACATCCAACATCTAACAACCAACAAGCAAACTACCAAAGACATATAAACCACCGAGTGTCCTCTCTTTACCGTCCAGGTATAATAATTTAAGTGTCACTCGTGACTGAATTTATACCGAGTAATATTGCTACTTGTGAATCAACCTGCAACTGCAAAATGTACTTACTTTGTTACAGAGTGGTTTGACTTTACAGTGTATGGATAAATTGAGATGAACACAAGTCACCCTGATAACTGATGGCTCATGATTGTGCCTTTTTTTTCTTTCAAATATTTTTTTCTTCTTCTTTTTTGTCCACTTGTTCTCTTGTTCTCTTGTTGTCTTTGTCCCTGCCTTCATCAACCGCCCCTGTGTAACTTGCGTAACTGTGTACCTTGTGGCTTGACCAGCAAGTGCTCATCTCCACTTCAAGTTTGACAAGTGGTAACAAGAAAAAAAATTAGACCAGGTTACACACACAGAGACACTGATGAACTTTTATCCTCAAAGTGTCCATCTGGTCCAACGATCAAGTTATGTCACGGTGACATTGTGTCTCTGATCTTTATCAAAAGTGGACAGTCAATTTACTTTTTTCTGTTTGTCTGTTGGTTCTGGTTGACATCGCTTTTTCTACTTGTGGTTCACATTTTCATTTTCATTTCAATTACTTTCGTGGTACCTTTCACTCGTGCTATTTCATTCTACTGCTGGTGTGTGTCTCACGTAATTTTACTCTTCAGATGCCAGAACGAGATACCAGTGAAACATACAGAAAGACACAGCAGACAAGGAGAGAAAAGAGCGAAAAAGAGCCAAAAACGAAAGAAAGAAAGAGAGAGGAAAAAGTTTCATTTGCTTTTTACCCTGGTACTTGTACTTGTATATTGTCCACAGTGTCGCAGGCAACAACAAACCAGCTGTTCCAATTGCCTGTCCAAACCTGTCCTGTGGTTATCTTCACGAATGTCCTCTCTCTTTTTCTTTTTCTCTTTCTCTTTTACAATTTATCTGCGGCTTGATCAGTTCGTTAGTCAGCTTGGAGTGACTTTTTCTTTTTTTTCCTCTCTCTCTCTCTCTGGTCCTTTCGGTATAATTAGTCGAGTATTCTAATTCACCTGGCTCACACTCATCGCAAAACTAGTAGGCAGTTCAGTCTACATTTTTTCTCTCTTTCAAAGATGTCATTGTGATTACTATTACATCAAAATGACTCTTGTGTCAAGATGCAACTACGCTAATGGAATGACATTTGCTGAGAAATATTTTGCCGAGAAAGTCACATACACACATATACACATACACGAAGATATAATAACAGCACTGTTACATGCAGCAACACAGGTGAAAAAAACGAGTAAAAGTCCATTTGGACGTTTCTATCGGTGTAACTCGCCAGTCTCTGGTAAAACATTGCATTTTTTCTTCTTTTCTACTCTTCATTTTTACTCTTCTTTCCTTTCCTTCCTTTCCTTTTCTCTTCTCTTTTCTCTCTTTCATCTCTCTCTCTTGTTGCCATTTTGCCGAAAAAAACTTCCCCTCTCGTCGGATTGTTTGGTTTGCAAGTTTCTCTCCTCACTTTGTCTCAGGAGAAGCATTTACTGTGAAAGGACACATCATAAATTGGCCATAGAATCGTTTATTCACATAAAAGTCAAGTGTAAAAACTCATGCATCACCAATGTACAGGGGGTTTTCTGCCTCTTGCATTCTCTTTGCGTCTTTATGTGTATATCTGTATTTTACTATCTCTCAATCTCTTCGTCTCTTCGTCTCTTCCTTTCTCTCTTTTCATCCCTTCGTCTTTCCATCCATCCAGCTTCCGTCCGTCTCGCTTTCTCTATATTCATTGTCACTGACAATCGAGTTTGCCAGTGAAAAAAAAGTTCTAACTCGCATCCGCCCCCTCCCCCGACTCAGTGTCACTTGCCAAGAGCAATTATTGATGACACTTCTAGGCAAATGCTCAGGCCACAGCCACAAAGTCGAGTACTGAGTGTGGCATTTATCACAATCGTCAAATGTGATGAGCGTCAACGACCAACTGTTCTAACTGTTCATCATGTTGCCCTCCTACTGACCCTCTGGTTCTTTCATTCTTGCTCTTTCTTTCTCTCTTTCTCTCTTTCTCTCTGTTTTTCCTTGTTACTCTCTGTCTCTCGGTCACTGCTTGACTGCTCATCGAGTGACCAATTTCCATGGTTTGCCGAGCAAACAAACACTCAACACTCAATGTCTAATACTTGAGAGAAGAGAGAAGAGAGAAGAGAAGAGAGAAAAGAAAGACAAGAGAAAAGCTAAGAGAAAAGAGAAAAGAAAAGAAAAGAGGACCCACATCCGTTTTCTTTTATACACAAGAAAACACTCCAAAAATATTGGTCAACAAATGTAGGCAGGATGGTCAGTTACTAGTGTATACTAATGTAGTACAACTAGTTACTTTTTCCTCCTTCTTCATGTATGAAAATGAAACACTCGTTTATTCTGATCATTGTATTATTTGATTGTTTGACTGTTGCTCACAGTGTAATTAGTTGTAGAAAAGTAGAATGATGATTGTTCCTCATAGGATAAAGTAAAAATTACCATCGAACAGATTGTCCAAGAGAACTCTTAGTGAGAGACAAGTCGAAAGCAAAGAAAAAAGTTAATAGTTATTGCATCACAAGTGAAAATAACAAATGTGAACAACAAATGGTCACCGGGTTTGCGTGCTCAGGGGATTAATTTGCTTCACTTACAGTTGCTGCTGCTCTCACCAAAAGCGAACAAGGGAAAAAAAAGGTGAATAAGTCTTATTCTTTTGACTTTGCCTTTTGTTTTGCCTGTTTGTGTGTGACTGAGCAAGTTTGTTTGTCTGCATTAGACATTCACTTGGAATAAGAGTGAGAATAAGGTGATTCCCCTGTCTCTGAGGGATAAGAGAAGACAAGAACACAAGAACACAAGAACACGAAAAGAAAAGAACACATTTTCACATTGACCCCGGTACTTGTAAAGAGAAAGAGAGTAAATCGATGTAAGCAAGGGCGGAAATGGATGCGAGAGAAAAGCAGAAGCATGAGGATGCGATGGAATTACTAAGCAACCACTCACAAAACAGAATCAAGTTCAGTGTTTACACAAAGAGCGAAAGAGCCAAAGAGAGGAAAAGAGGAAAAGAGAAATAGAAAGAAAGAGAGAGAGAGGTGTTGCATTAAAATTCATGAATGGAGAAAGTATGGCGAGGCTGCCTGTGAGCATCCTCATCCTCTTCTTCGGCCAATGGTACATCTTGAGTATTGAGATTTCCTGGTTCACATGAACTGCTACAACTGCTGCTACTGATACTACTGCTATTATTGTTATACAGTCTCAACCCAACCAGATTTAACCGAAGGCTGGAGGATCCAGTGAAAGATTCACTTTCCTCCTTCCTTCCTCTTTCTTTGGATTGTTATTCGGATTTGCCCTTTGTTACTGACTCTCTCTCTCTCTCTCTCTCTCTCATCTTTCTCTCTCTCTCTCTCTCTCTCTTTCTCTCTCTTTCTCTCTTTCTATTTCTATTTCTATTTCTATTTCGTTTTTTTCCCTTTTTCCTTTCTGTGCCTTTCTTCCTCTTCTTCCTTTTCTTCTCACTTTCAGTTGGTGAGTCAACATTTGTTCTCAACCGCCCACTCGCATTGAAACAAGAGGCCAGACAAAGGGCAAAAGCAAAAGTCCACTCACGCATCTGCAGGAGCAAACATTTGTTCATCAGATG
>JASXTE010000272.1:0-67202 GCA_030280995.1 Hemileia vastatrix
CAGTCTTCTTTTGACTACGAATGGCCTCTATTTACCAACCTTAGCAGATCCTTCGAAGTATTGACTTGACTTTGTCTTTCCCTTCTCTCAATTCTTTGTCTTGCTTCTCCCACTCATCTTTTACCTTCGAACTCAAACTCACTTCATCTACGAACAGAAAGGCGTATAGTGCTTTTTCTCTTTCTCTGGCGACCCTTTCATTCACTTTCGTCTCTCTCGTTCACAGACTTCAAGCTTTCTCGAATGGTGAGTCTTTTTCTCCTAGAGAATTTCTCCTTCCTTCTTCTATCTTTTCTGTCTTTTATATGTTATATATATACTATATTTTTGAATTACAATGCTTTTTACTACTTAGAAAAGGAACTGGATGAGAGCCTAGAAGGAAAGCTTTCTGCTGCCCCTCTTTTACCTTTTTTTACCTATTGTACCTATTCTACCTATTGTGAAAAATAGGTATCGTGGCCAAAGTACCTATTGTACCTATTTTTTGACAATAGGTAGAATAGGTACAATAGGTAAAACAATAGGTAAAAGTGTCATCAAAGTTCACTTTGCTTTTACCTATTGTTTCTACCTATTTTACCTATTTTTCTACCTATTCTACTTATTTTACCCATTTTTTCACCTATTGTACCTATTATTTTTTCCCCACTGAGGCTCAAGACATCTGGCTCTAGACGCCCAGCTATCGGCTAATCTTCAAATTTTCCGGTGCTACGACGCAGTGGACAAATGGGAAAAATGGGGCGGAAAAGGAAACATCTCATCCCTCGTTTCGTTCGCTGATCCGCTTGATTATGGATCTTCGAAGGTTCGTTCATTCATTAGCAAGTCCTCGTCAACACTCATTCATTTATCAATTACTCCGGTCGCACAGGAAACTACGCCCTCTTTATTCTGCCCCAATGTTTCAATTTTAGAAGCAAGTTCATCTCACTTTCCTTCTTGGTTAGACGCTCCAAATCTTCGTATCATCATCGCAAATGAGATGAGAGCAACCTTCATTGAAGGTCTGCCAGTATCTGTTGAAGAACTATGGCTGTTCAGATTGACTCACTCTCAAGCAGCAGAAAGCAACTTAAATTTTCTGCCTCAGGTCTGTCCCAAGCTCAGGATTCTGAATTTAGGAGAGGACCTCTTCAAGGACGGATTGAAAGTAGGGAACCTTCTAGAAATTTTTAGAGAAAGAGAAAGTAAAGTTAAGGAAGGAATCGAAATGGAAGGAATTAAGATGGTAACGCTTCAAAAGTTGATCATTCCAACTCATCTTTTCAAATCATCTGAACTCAATCAGCTCAGAGATCTTGTAAGAGAAGTGATCGACATCAAAGATTATCCAGAATTTATCGAACTTGAATACTAGAAGGACTTTGAGGTGAGTAGAAGTTCTACCATTTCAGTCATCACAGTCACGTCGAGAGATAGCTTTCAAATCGGTCTTCAGTGTCGAATACTAACGTTCTTTGAGTCTTTTCTTCCCTTCATTTTACCGATTTTCCTTCTTTTCTAAGCTCAATATGACCGGCTCGTCAATCTGAAACTTCCAAGAAGATTGACTGGAAGGAAGCGAAACGAAACGAAAAGATGTCGAGATAGATGGGGAATTCAGATGGGAAGCAGGTTTCTTTCATCTTCAACTTAGATTCTTGTTCAAAAGAGAAACTCCTCTGTCTAGTGAGATCATCCTCGGAATAAAATCTCGAAGTCTTGATTTGTATAATAGTATTATCTGAAGAATGTAGATGAATCAGCTTCTTCAGGATTGTACGCTTTTGTACGCTTTTGTACCCTTCTTTCAGAAATTGTACCCTACTGTAGTTTCCCACTGGGCTTGAGATCCAAGGCTGATTCATTGAAAAGACCAAAGAAAAGTCAAGTCGATCGCGTAGAACAGACTACCTAGTCAAGAAACAGAAAAGCAATTGCATTCCCCTAGTTGTGACTATTTTTTAACAACCCACAACAATTGAGTTCCTTCTCTCCTATAAACCTTTGTTCGTTCAGGATCGTCATCTTGAACATCCTTGAAAGTAAAGTGTTTCTTAAGGAGAAGGAAGAATCTCTTGTCTGCCTGGTTGTTTGCAGATTGCAAAAAGGAAAGAAAAAGTCGGGATCAGTGAGAGAGTTCAAGTTGAGATATTCAAAGACTGATGGATCCTTTAAGACTCCAGATGTAGAATGTAGAATTAAAAGGAATGGTTTGAGAATGAGAATTGAGAGCGAAGACTTACCTTTCGTCGTTTTTGATAACAGAACTGAAGAAAGACGAAGGATTGAAACGGAAGAGAAGAGGAGAGAAGAAGGTTGACTAAATTCATTCTGGCGCTTTTGATTTTCCGAAAGGAAAGGACCAAAAAGAAACGAAAACTCGAATCAAAGGGTCCAGTACACAAAGAGGAAAGACTGCTCACCAAGATTTCGGTTTCCTTTGTCGACAGTTCCACCATCGTATCCACCAGGGGCTGGAAAGCCACTTCTAGATATACACAATCTGTATGAGAAGATGGAGGTGGAAGAGAGAATTGGAGAGAACGTTTGATGAATCAAACGTTAGAGCCAGTTTCAAGAGTGAGAGAGAACAGAAGGGCTAACAAAGAATGAAATCTCCTTCCTGTGTTTCTCATCCTTTCCTTTTGAACCTACCTGCTAGAAGTAAGACGTCAGGTTTATGAGGCACGTTCCGAGGGAGAGGTTGACCCCTTTTGAAAAAAAATGAAAAAGTTAGAGGGAGTAGGGAAGAAAAGGTATAGGAGCAATTAGGTCAGAAAAGCCAACAACAAGGATTGATCCTTTGTTTTAGTTTGAGAAGAGAAAATCAAAGACAGGATTCAATAAAAAGAGAATCTTGTCCGATAAGACATACAAGTATATAACTTACCAATTCAATTCCGCGACTTTACATCCTTGGGATCCAAGATCTGAATTCAGATTCAGGTTCTTTTCCATGATGTCTAACATTGGTCTTGAGAAGGATATAGAAAAGGGAATGGGAACAAAAGAAAGAGAGAGAGAGCAAGAGAGAAAGTCAGCAAAGTTGAATACGATTTTGCATTTGTCTAGTTTTCGAAAAGGCACTGAGAACCAGATTGAGATTCTGGCAAAGAATTACCACTTTGCTATAATTGAACGGTAGATTATCTAACCCAAAAATGATGATTTTGATATCAAGTTCAAACGAAGCAATCGGATTATCTATACTCTTATCCAAGCCTCCTAAAAATTGTCTCTTCTTATCTATACTCACATCTGATCAGTAATCCAACATTCAACATTCCTTCCCAAACCAATCTTTGCCACCAACAAACCCACCAAACCAGTCCCACTTCCCAATTCCAGTACCTGGAACTTGTCGTTATGATCATCATCACCTTTTGCTTTTCGGTCTATTTTTTCTCTCCATCTCTTTTTCAACGGTTGATTTGAAGCTATATATTGACCCAAAACCTCTGCAGCAGGCCAAATGATTCCACCACAACCTTTACTCTGATCACAATTCAAGACTACATCATAATGATCCTCAGTTGAATCTGAATGCTCATGAGAAATGGAAATGGCTCTACTCTTTCCCTTTCCTTTAGAAATGGTTTGAGGTTTAAGAGATGAATTGTGGAAATATCTGACTATGTAATTCTCATCTTGAATGGTATGTCTTTGTTGAGGTAGAATGGGAACTGAATCTGAATCTGGGGAAGTAGAATCAGGATTGGAATTGTCGATGTCGAAGTGATTGGCTAGAAGATGTCTTAATGGATCCAGTTCATCCAATCTTTCTGATTCTGACAAATTTAATGAAGTCCTACTTGTAGAAAGATCTGGATTAGTGCTTGAGGATGCTAGAGACTGAACGGCAATCATGAAGAGATGGGGTTGACTGATAGAAGGACAAGAAGGCTGTGAAGCTTTCCTTCTGACCATTCTCATTCTTATTTGGTAATGGAATCATCAACTAACAAATAGAAACAATAGAATACAATCCAATTCCAAGATCACAATTCAAGAGAACAGAACAATCAAGATAGAGGAAACCACCAGTCCATCTACTCTCTCTGTCTTCAATACCCCTCATTCTCATTCTCCATCTTTATCTCTCTTCTTAGGCCCCATTCCTTCCTCTCTCTCACTATTCTCAATTACTTCCATAATGTCATCTTCAACTCCAACTCCAACATCCACCTCTACCTCGCTCTCTTCAGAGCAATCAATGTCTTCAGCAAGCCAAGCCATGAAATCTCTTTCTTCAGCAATCTCTTCTGCAAGTAACGCTCTGAGCTCAGAGAGCGTCATAGCAAGTGGTAGTACTCCTCAACCAACCGTATTCAAATATATTGGTATCGTGAGTGAGAAGAAGGTTTGGGAGTGGTCTATCTTTCGAGGTTAGAAAGTATTAAGAATGGAGTCTGGAGATGGACTGACCCCCAAATTGTTCGTCCTTTCTCTGTCCAATTCCCTTCTTTGAATTTTGTAATTGGTGCTTATATGACCCTTTTTTCAATAGGCTTTGGCTGTTGGTAGTGGTGAGTAGCCTAGTTGGCTTGCAAATGATGGAAAATGAATAGTCTCTTGTTTAGGGGTGTATTTAGAGTAGAGATGGCAAATTATCAATTGAGCTTCTAGCATGGCCCTTCTCTTTTGAGTTCGGGAGAATGTGGGGATTTGGAACACAAAGGAAAAATTCTTTTAAAGCTTGACCTTCTCTTCAAAGTGGAGTTTTGGAACAAGTTCGCAAGTTCAATTCCAAGCATTTGCTCCACTGAAGGTCACAGCAAGATTTGGCCTCCAAATCTTTAGCAGAATCCTGACCGGCGACGATTTGATTCTTGAAAAAGATTCACTACGCTTGGGAATCAGATGAGGAGAGGGTTTCTTATGAGAGCCTAGGTGGCCAATTCTAGAGAATCGAATCTTCAGAAACAGATTCAACTCAATTCTCAATCTCGTCTCTACTTCTTCTTTTTTCTAATCACTTTTCTTTCCAAATCTTTCTTCTGATTCTCTTCGTCCTTTCTATCTAATAGGGTAAGTTCTCTTTGCTTCCCTCTCTCTCTTTGCAAGATCTCAAGCATTTCCAGATCTTTAGCCTCTTCTAACGAAGGAAACTCAATTTTTCTTTTCTTTTTGTTCTCGTATCTCTTGTTTTCCAAACAGTGTTTTCATCGGAGCTTCATTCGTCTTTAAAAAGAAAGGTCTCATTGCTTCTCAGAAAAAGTATCATCGAGAAAAGGGAGAGGGAGTGGCTTATTTGAAGGTGAGAATCTCTTTTTTTTGTGTTAAATCTTCTTTCTTGCTTTCTCGAGAAAAAGACGGAACCAGAGAGAAATTCAGTGAGGTTTTCAGCTTCCAGCCGAGAGAGAGGTTTGCTGATATTTTACTTCCCTTCTCTTTATCTTGGTGGCCTCGATTTGTTCCCCCTTTCAAAGTCACCCTTATGGTGGGTTGGAAGTGAGTATCGCGAAAAACAAAGCTAGGATTTCATCAAAATCAAACATAGTAGATGACCCTTTTCACTCGAATACTCATCTCTTTTCCTTCCTTTCGTCTTACTTTTTACCATCTCCGACAGTGACGATGATGATCTTGGGAGAAGTCTTCAACTTCGTAGCTTATGCTTTCACGGATGCCATTCTAGTAACTCCTCTTGGAGCCTTATCGGTAGTCATTTGTGCCATTCTATCGTCGATTTTCCTAAAGGAGAAATTGACCTTGTTTGGTAAGGTTGGCTGTTTCCTTTGTATTGTTGGATCCATCGTCATTGCTATCAATGGTCCTGAACATGGTTCTACTGGAAAGGTGAGTGATGATCATAGAGAGAATGATTTCCGAGATGGAATGCGAATGTGAGGGGGAATGGAATTCAGTTTGACTCTGGGATTGACCACTGACGATGAAGGATTTGATGACTGTCTTCCTTGGATTTAACAGATTGAAGAATTCCAAAAGTTGTTCCTCTCTGTCGGCTTCTTGGTTTGGGGTGGAGGTGAGTCAAAAAGATTCCCTGACTTCAAAAAAGAAGACTTCCTTTTGTTCGTCTAGGTTCTATTCGGACTCTCGACTGACTTTGAAATCCTCTTTTCTCTCTCCTTTGTTCAACAGTCTGTATCGTCACTGCTTTGGTATTGATCTTCTACGCTGTTCCGCGTTGGGGAGCGAAATATATGCTCGTGCATATTACGATTTGTTCAGTGATTGGAGGATTAAGTGTCTCTGTGACTTCCGGATTAGGTTCAGCAATCCTATTATCAATCAGAGGAGAGAATCAATTCAAGCATTGGTTCATTTATTTCCTCTTTGGTTTCGTAATAGTTACCTTATTGACTGAAATTGTTTATTTGAACAAAGCATTGGAATTATTCAACACAGCAATGGTTACACCTACTTATTATGTTCTTTTCACTTTTTGCACTTTAGTTTCTTCCATAGTTTTATTCCAAGGTTTAGATGCTTCTCCAATAGCCATCGTCACTATAGTTTTAGGTTTCTTGACGATTTGTTCAGGTATCACTCTATTACAATTGAGTAAGATAGATCCGGAAGATTTGGTAGAGAAAAGTGGTGGAACTTTGGATAGGAAATCAACAATGCTTTTGAAAGCTAGTAGAAGTCATTTAGGTCATGGTGAGAAGGATCAATTGTCTATGTATGAAGATCCAGGAGTGGATACTATTAGAGGTGGTTTAGGTGTCGTAGGTTCGATGATTAGAGCCAGATCTAGTAGGAGGATCGCAAGTGGAATCCATGCTTCTAGTGATGCTTATAGGCATAGATCTTATCATTCAGATGAGCATGGAATGTTGAACACTAGAGGTAAAGATGATTTGGAGGTGAGTTTTTCGAGATTGGGGAGAGAGAAAGAGAGACGTATAGAAATTATTTCATTGTTCCTTTGACTTTCAATTAACCCTCCTCCTCCTTTTCCCTCACTGTCACTCTTCCTTCAATCGATCTCATTCGCTACCCCTTTCGATATTCTCGACTCCTCATTCAGCGATTCCAACTTTCCGACAATCCAAGTGGTCGATTAGCAGTCCCAAGCTCTTCGAACGGCCATACTACAATGCCAAACATGCCGAGGAAAAGAGACACTGCAATCTCTTTCGCAGATGGTAGTGAGAATCCTCATGGACATCACGAAGGTGATGCTCCGACTCAATCTCAACTCCAATCGACGACGCTTTCATCCTCACCACCCGCATCTGATTATGAAGAACTGACCCCAAGGAAAAAGAATCTTCAAGATCAATTTGATCAATCACTATCAGTTGTAACTCGACTCGACTATTCTGATTCTTCGACGACTGGTGGAAATGGAACTACAAAGACGGTTCCTTCGCCTATGAGTCAGAAATGGTCTGATCCTTTAAGTCCTTCTTCTTCAATGAGAGGTCCAAGACCTTTACCTAGATCAAATGGTGGTAAAGATATTCGTTCAATGTGGGATACTCCTGGAAATACGATGAGAGATGGAGAGGATCTAGAACTTTCAAGAACAATCTCGAGTGAGAGGGAGAGAACTGACAAGCATTTCCCAGGAGCTGGGAGAAGTAAAAGAGATGAAGAAGATGAAAGAGGTGAAGAACAACAACTTTTGTCGTCGAGTAGGAATACTTATGATGATCCTTATGCTGATGAGAGAGAGAAAGGTAGATCTAGGCCCTTTTGAACGATATTGCTCGCTCGCGGGACCTTTTCGCTCTTCTTTCCTTTCTTCTGTCTTTCTGCTTTGCTTTTGCCAATCTCAAGGAACGCAAGATATACCTCCCACCACAATCTTCCTTTCTGTTCTCTTCCTCCTTTGAGGCTCTTTCTTGAACAATGGACTATTCACCTCGCCTTTCTCATATCAGTATTTCATCTTCACTTTCTCTCTTCTCCCTTAGGAGTCCTTTGCTGTTTCACTCTTCTGATTTCTCATTGCTCACATCCTCTCTCACTGTTTGTCTATCTCTTAATCTTTTTGGGTCTTTACGTTCATCTTTTTGCGTTTCAATAACTCTTATACTTACATTTCTCTTCCTACCCTGTAAATTTGTTTTCTATTCTTCTGAACCACACAATGCACTTGCCTTTTGTCGCTTTTTTCCACGCAGACTCTACTGAAAACACTTTCTGATTCTAGATCTTAGATCCAAGAGGAAAAAGCTGCTCTTGAAAAAGACGTACTGTAGGTACAACACGAAGGTAAGATTTGAAATCCGAGACAGAGAAACCTACTATACAAAACCAGCTCTTTTCCCAGGATGAGTTGTAATTCGTGCTGTCTAACAAATCTAAGTAAGAAAAGGGAAAAAGAAGAAGCAAAGGAGGTCAGAGTCATAGTCCGATCGCTTACGAATAAACAAAACCCTCTCTTATTCTGTAGAGCTGAACAAAAGTCTGAAAATCGAGTAAACGACTTTGGAAGGCGAGATTTGAGACATCAGAATAATGCCAATTCACCGCGAAAGGAAATGAAACTCACCTCTGCTTCCTTTTCCCCTTTATTCTCCCTCATAGTTCGACGTCTGCGAATTGTGAAGCTATATCCAGATTGTGGACTTCTTTCACTAGCTTCTTGAGTCTCGTAATGAACTTGTTCTGAACCTCTTTGAATGAGATTACGACAGTCTGGAGGGGTATCATCTTGACTCCATCGACTTCCATTCCTGATGCTACTTTCTTCTTCCTCTCCTTGAGTAACGACACCAAATCCTCCCAGTTGAGAGTATTGGTAGAATAGTCACCGACATCGATTCTCAGCTCCTTTAGTCTTGGACAACTATCCTCGAAGAGAAGAATGTTTCTGAGATGAGACAACCACAGTGCCGAGACTGAAGGAATGGAAGAAGGAATGCAATTCGTATCATAGATGAGAGTCGCTGAAGGAGAGACTCTCAGCCACCGAGGAAAGTTTGAAGCAACCTGACGCTTGATGTCGACCACTCTAAGACTTGGCAATTCAATGGGAGAGAGGGTTTCTTCTTTAGAACTTGACTTGATGCGAAGATCTAGATGTTTGAGAGTGTTTGCAGCTCCTTCCACGATAGTTCTGCATGTCAGAGGTTTGAGCCAGCAGTCTATCTTTAAAGAAATCAGATTGTCTAGAGGTCGAGATGAATTTGGACCTTTGAGAATTGGGGAAAGGGGAATCCAAAGGACCTCTAATCCATCACCACGTCTGTCATGGATTGCATATTCTCTCAGACGAACCTTTTGATCGTCGCCATCTGATATCTTGAGGTAAGACAACCTTGGTAATGTCCATGAGATTTCACATAGGCTGACTCTTGTGCTCTCGTCCTTTTCGTCGATGATGAGAGTGCGAAGAGTTTCCTTTGAGTTCTCCAAAATCCTTCTGAATGATTCAATTTCTCTACTTCGGTTCTTCCATTTAAACCTGATCGAGATCTCTCTAAGACTACTTTGACTCTTTCTATCGAATAGCTTGACTTTGGAAAGGTTCCATCCTGATTTCTTGTTTAGCAGGACGAGGCTTCTCCAAACGACTCTATTTTGCTCGATGATCTCTAGCCAACTTCTTTGAACTCTCTTGACTTTTACCATCTCGTTTGAGTCCATCATTTCGAAGATTCTGAGCCATGTTTCTGATGGCAGTTGAGCCATGACGAAGCTTTGAAGTTGTCGGTTGATAGGGTCGAGAGGGAAGAAGAGAACGCACTGCCACTTTCTACTATACGAACCAACTTGAAGCCATCCATCCACCTCAATCTTCTCAACAAACGTCTCTTTTTCTTCATATCATCGAATTCTACTCTCAATTTTGAATCGAACAGCGATTTCAACCATCCGAATCGGACAAGTACTCTCTTCAATCTGGAAAAGTAGAAAGGTATGCCACCACGCAAGTCTACCAATCATTCCTCTTCTTCAACTCATCAACCATCCACTTCGACCTCTAATGACAATCCCAAATCCCATCCAGACTCATCATCAGTAGGAGGAGAGAGTAATGAACCAAAGGTGTCTGCAGGTGGAACGTACAAGATAGAAGACATCACCATCGGTTGCTCAGTCTTTGTCTCCAAGCCAGACGTCTCTACTGGAGAAGTCGAACAGAGGAAAGCTGAGATCTTATCTGTGAGGGAGAAACCCAAACCTAGGATCAGTAGGAAAGAGAAAGAGGAAGCAGAAAAGAACGGGATCGGAAAGGAGGAGAAAAAGGAAGAGAGATTGGAATATTACGTTCATTATTCAGAATTCAACAAGAGATTGGATGAATGGATCAACGGGACAAGGATTCTGTTGAATAGAGAATTACAATGGCCTAAACCTAAAGGTAGTGGTAATGATGGTCATGGTCATGGTCATGATTCAGGTTCATCAAGCAATTCTTTAAAGAGAAAGGTGGTCACTGGCGGTGGGAATAATACGGCTTCAAGCTCGAGTGGCACCTCGACTCCTTCCACTCCATCTTCAAAGCAACAGACTTCAAAAGCCAACAACAAGAGTGGAAACAACCTGTTGAAGAATGCTGCAATCAGAGCTGCAAAAGGTAGATCAAAAGAGAATCAATCTGACAAAGGGAAAGAGAAGGCCATCGATAAGGCAAACGATGACGAACAGGACGATGACGAGGAAAAGAGAGAAGATGATTCAATGGATTTAGATCGTCAAGGTTCAACAGAAGATGTAGATGCCGATGGAGAAGTCGATGGGGAAGGCGAAGACGGTGCAGTGGTCGCAATGGAAATGGTTGGAAATCCAGAATCCTTACAAGAAGGAGAAGACGAAAACGATGTTGCAACTTCTTCAAATGGTGGTTTGACTCAATCTTTGCAAGCAAATCAATTGGATCCGACTTTTTCCAAGGAACAAGAAATCGAGAAATTGAGAACTTCGGGTTCAATGACCCAATCAGTCCATGAAATCGCTAGAGTCAAGAATCTCAACAAGTTACAAATGGGTAAAAATCAAATCGAAACTTGGTATTTCTCTCCTTATCCTATTGAATTCAGTCATCTAGACGTCCTTTACATTTGCGAATTCTGTTTAAGTTATTTCCCAACTTCTTTCGTTTTGAAAAGACATCGATTGAAATGTTCATTAATTCATCCTCCAGGAAATGAGATTTATAGACATGAAGACATTTCCTTTTTCGAAATTGATGGGAAAAAGACAAAAGACTTGGTGTAGGAATTTATGCTTGTTGTCTAAATGTTTCTTGGATCATAAAACTTTATATTATGATGTAGATCCTTTCCTTTATTATATCATGTGTCAAAGAGATGATACTGGATGTCATATCATTGGTTATTTTTCCAAAGAAAAGGAATCTTCGGAAAATTATAATGTGGCTTGTATTCTCACTTTACCTCAACATCAGAGAAATGGTTTCGGAAAGTTGTTGATTGAATTCTCTTATGAATTGACAAAAGTTGAACATAAATTGGGTTCACCAGAGAAACCTCTTTCGGATCTTGGTTTGTTGGGTTATAGAGCTTATTGGGCTGAAACTATAGTTGATTTATTACTCAGAACGAAGGAGGAGATCAGTATCGAAGAGATCTCTCAGACTACTGCCATCGTTCATGCTGATGTTCTTCATACGTGAGTCACAAGCTTCCTTCTTTTTCTCTGTTTCACGATCTTTCCTCGTTCTGTTAGTTTGGTCGAATGCCACGAGTCTCACTCCTCATCGATATCTTCCTTCTCTGATTCGTCTCGCAGTTGCATGGCTCTTTCGATGCTCAAACAATATCAAGGAAAGCATTATCTAGTCTTGTCAGAGGGTGTCATCGCTCAACACGAGAGGACAATGAAGAAGAAACGAAGAAAGATTGTTCCTGAAAAGTTGAATTGGAAACCTCCCACTTTCACGAGGTAAGTAGGATCTTCGTTTCGAGAACGAAAACCACTTGTTCGTCTTGCTCATTGTCTCTATCGCTCTTTCTCCTTCTTTTCTTCATTCTCTTTTCTCTTTCGTTTCCATCACTTGCAGGGAGCAACTTCGTTTCGGATGGTAGAGAGATTCCACTCTGCTGCTTTCCCTTTTCATACCGCTTTGGAAGCCTTCCACTTGTCATTTGTTCATTTCACTCATCGCTGTTTCGTTACTTGTAACCCATTGTTCGCTTTTGCTTTCTCTGTACTCTTTGAAAATCCATCTTTGGTCTTCGGTGGAGGGAGATCCAGATTCGTCGAGATACTTTAAAAGCCAGTCTCTGCAACTCTTGGTACGGATGAAAAAGAGAAATGAAAGGATAAAGAAAACGAACTGAAAGTAGAAATTACACTCACTCTGGAACGACTTCAGATCAAAGTCAGGGGAGATCAAAGAATCGAGGCTTGCTTCTTTCTTCTTTCTTCTTCTACCACTCACTTCGAAATCACCAAAATGAATCTATCTGCACTCAGCTCTATTCAAGACATGGTCAAAGCACCTACTACTCTGGACAAGATCCCAGAAGACGTCCAGCTGGCAATCATCAAGTTCATCCAGTCTTGGAAGAAATCAGAGGGAACCGAGCAGGAGAGAGAAAAGGGGAAAAGGTGAGTTGGAGTCAAAGCTTCATGAGCATCTGAAGCGTTATATTTACTGAAACTCCGATTTTTTCTCCCTTCCACCTTTTCAGAGTAAGAGACAGCGCTCTCAGAGCCGTCGCTTTGAGCTGTCGAAAGCTTCTCTCGATTTATCGACGTGAACTTCTTCTAGATGTCACCTGCGATGGCAAGAATCTACTGAGCCTCTATTTAGGAACAATAAGAAATCAAGATTCTGGCAAGTTGATACGTGCAATCACTTTCACTGACACAGAGGGTGGAATCACTCCAGAATATCTTGCTGAAGCCCAAGAGGATTTATCTGAGGCTCTCGAAGCGCTCAGAGACCAAGGACTCAAGACTGACGAGGTGAATTTCATCGAGTGTCTTTCGGAAGGAGTTTATCAGCTTCTGCCTAATATCCAATCACTCGTAGTCCGACAACCTCAATTCAACATCCCACTTCAATCCAAATGGGCAAATGCACGAATAGCACCTCTTCCTTTTCTTACTCATTCGCTCAAGAAGCTGTTCATTCCTATGTGGGTAGATGAAAAGAACAACTTCAAGGCCAGGAACGTAGCCTGGATATTGGTATTTTGTACTGGATTACGATCAGCAACTCTTGGCTGCGTCTTCGGTCCGAACGACTTCAAGTACTTATCTGAATTCTCAGATTCTTTCTCGGGCTTATCAAAGGTATCAAAATTAGCTTTGGGTGCTGACTTCTCCGCAAATAAATCAATCGAAAGATACTGGGAGAGAGGAGTTGGGAAACAATGGATCGGAGGAAATAGAAAAAGTGAAGCGGTCTATCATCTACTCCAAAGTCACGAAGAACCTCCAGTGTCTAGAGATCAACAATCTATCTAACGAATCCCAAGAAACGAGTTCCTCAGGTCTAGTTGTCTATCAGCTGTACGAAGCTCTTACCTTTCTCTCGAGTCTCTCCGCTTATTTGGAATGGGATTCAATTCTGCTGATCGAGAAGAGTGCAAGGCCAATGCCAACTTTTCTCTTTTCCAGAACTTACAGGTGATATCTTTAGATTCAGTTTTGCTGTTTTTCTGGTCAAAGATGCCAGAGATTGAATTTCCACCCGGTTTGAAGGTCCTCCGCATTCCTTATTACAACTACCCAAGCATCCACGAAGATCTGGAACTGGCCCGTGCTTTCAAAGTTAGATCTTTCCCTAGCTTAGAGAAGGTAGCCGTGCCTTCGAAGCCAATTCAAAGGAGTGGTGTGGTTTTGGACTCTGACGATTTCATGAAGCAATGGCTTAAAGAGCGTAGAGAGCTCGAGAAGGCAGAAATCTTTCAGAGTGGGAAGGCCGAATTGAGTTTTGTGGAACCAGGAGAGTTCAGTGAGTATTGTCTCAAGATGTCAGAGAGATTCCAGCGTCACGTTTCAGTCTTATCTACCCTTTTTGACGTACATCGCTGATTCTCCGACTGTTCCATGTCGACGTATCTTCTTTTTTCTCAGTCCGCGAACCTTCAGAAACCGATTTCAATTCGCTTCTCATCTGGTCCGCGCCAACTTAAAGCGGGGAGCTGCATTCTCAAGAAACGAAGCAGAGGCTGAAGTAAAGGATCAATACTCTGCACTGACTTATAAAGTGATCTTTATGACAGCCTCGATAGTTGCTCCCTTTCTCGCAATCCTTCTCGTTTCTTCATTTGACTTTTGCTTCCCAAGAAGAAGATTCCTCTCCCTTTCCAACTGTTTCTCGAGCATCTAAATCACCACGTTCTGGCTTTTTTCTGTCTCGGCCACTTTCTGTCTTCGGTTTCTATTCACTGCCCTCATAAGTCAATCTTCTGCTTTGAAATCGAAGAAGAATGAAGCTCTTGCCTGAGTAAAGACTCGTCGAGAGAGGCCTTGATGAATGGATATTAGCACAGCAGAAGAGAACCCGAATTGGAAAGGAGAGGCTAAAAGATTGAGGTGCGAGCTCTTCGCCTGCATGTTAAAGGTGCTTGTACATCGAAGAGAAAACAAAATGCGATTATCAAGTCCACTCAGTCGCAGAAGAAGTCAGAGAGATCCCAAAAAGAAAGAGGAAAAGCGAAACGACAGTGAGACGAAACCTGAGAAGAAAAGAGAAAGTGAGAGAGAGAGAAAGAAAAAGGACAGGTCAATCTTTCATTTTCTAGCACTGCGATTGCAGAGTTGCTCTTGCTGGGAGCCGTCTGACTCATTTGTCATCGAAGTAGAGATGCGATGAAAGAAGAGTGATTCTAGAACTTGTGAGGAAAGGATGGAGAGAAAGAGTAAAGACTTACTTTCGTTTGATCCTCGGGGCTGAACCGCTTTCGTCTCAAATCTCTAACTCGACAGGAGGAGCTGATGATAAATTCAGGGACTCCTTCTACCAAATGCTCCATTTCTTGAAGCTCCGAGCTTTCTACTTCTGAGAATTCGATCAGAAGCCTCTTGAGTTGAACCATCTTGACACCTTCGATTTCCGTTCCCTCCTCTACGTTTCTTCTTCTTTGCTTGAGCATTGCTATCAATTCACTGACATTTTGACCCGTCAGATAACGAGCTTCCATGACTCTGAGTTCGACTAACTCAGGGCAACTGTTTGCGAGTCTGCGAACTACCCCAAGTTCACGTATCCAAAGGGTCGAAACCGATGGAATGGAAGAGTAGATGTTGTTATAACAGATGAGGCTTGAGAATGAGGGACCTAGCTTGATCCAAGATGGGAAGGCTTGATTGACTCCAACATGCTTGGTCTCTAATACCTCTAGATTGGGCAATTCGATCGATAAAGTGGTATCCTCAATCTCTTCCCAAGGATACAATATCGTAATTGTGAGTACGAGATGCTTTAAAGTCTCCGCGGATATCTCATTCAAGATCTGCATCCACTCAGAGGGTCTGTGAAAATATTCCAGAGACAGGGAGACTAGACCAGTCATAATCTGACGTAGAGGTAAAGGTAGTGGAAGCTTCCCAACAGGACTCCATAAGACTCTAAGCCTAGAGCCCTGATGCTCTAAGTCTTGATTTGGATTCTTTTGGATGAAGCGAACGAGCCTTTGATCTTTATCCGTGATCCTGCAATCTACTAAGTTGGGAAGCTTCCAGGAGAGCGTGGAAAGAATCTTCCTGCTGTCATAATTGACATCTTGAATGCGAACAATTCGAAGAGTTTCCTTGGACTTCTCTAAAGTTCTAACAATAGATTCTGGTCCGTTTGGAATATATTTCACTTCCATCGAGACCTCTCTGAGACTGCTATGACTTTTCCTATCAAATTGTTCAACGATTGCTGGACTCCATCCACTCCTTTTCTCTGGCAGAATCAGTCTTCTCCAAAGAGCCCTGTTGGTATCGATAATGTCTAACCATTCTCTTTGAACTCTCATGACGTTGACCATCTCCCTGGAGTTCATGCATTTGAAGATTGAGAGGAGAACGTCCGAAGATAGTCGATCCATTTCGATTGAGTGGGCGAGCGGTTCTAGAGAAGGGAGGATTGTCTCTGAGAGATTGTCTTGGTTGAAGAGTTGATCTTGATGAGGAATTTAGGTTGAGTTCTCTTGCGCTCAAGTTGAGGACTGCAAAGATGATGATGGTTGATGGAAAGAAAGTTTCTTCTTCGTTCAAAGTGTTCCCTTCTATTACTCTTCGCTTCACCAAGCTCTCAATCGCAAACTCACTCAAGCCACGTCAGTTCGATAACATCTTTCAGCATTCGATTCAAAGCTAGAACTAGGAAGCAGACTCTTGACGTTTCCTTCCACCGACTCCTCAACAGCTGTGTCAGGGGCAATCGAGCTTCGTACAGATCGGGTAAGACCTGGTGATAATCATTTCATTTCAAGTAATAAGCTTTATAGTAACTGCCTCAAAACAATCAGGCGAAAAAGAGGGAGAATTGATTTACAAGAGGTAGAAAGGAGAAGAAAAGGAGGCACGGAAACTTGCAACTTTAATTCCTGGTCAAGGTTGGAACCTGAATTCCAGCCAAGACTCCTGGTAATTCCTTTGATCCTTCAGCAGCTAGAACATATAGAGAACCGAGAGCTACCAAGACTAAGACCAAACCTGAACCACCTAACAAGAGGAATTGAGCTGAGATGTCCTTACGAGAACAGGATTCACCGGCCTGGAAAGAGTAGTTTGGAATCAAAGATGCCAATCGAGACAGAAAAAGGAATGGGATGAGTCCAATCAAGAAGAAAGTATCGCAAAAAGGAAAAGGAGAGATTTCGAAAAAAACTCACCCAAGAACTTTTACAACTACATCTCCAACACATTTCACCTCCAACCTGAGATTCTTTTCCCTTACCATTTCCAGAACAATCAGCACTAGCACTTTCCAATTCCTTTTGAGATTTAAAACAAGATCTAATCAATTCCCTATCCGATTTCGGTTCTTCCTTCTTTTCTGATCCAATCAGAGTCGAAGGTTGAGCTACTTGATATTGTCTAGGTTCGAAATAACGTTTCATCAATTCTTCATCTGAAGAAGCTTGTTCCAAAGATCTCTTCTTTGCCTCTAATGAATCTGATTCTTCTTGAGGAGAAAGAATTAGAGCGATTTTGAGATTCTTCTTGTCGACGTTGGATTGTAAAGATTGAATTCCACCACTTAGGATCTTGGATAGAGAATCAAGAGCACCTTGATATTCATTGGAATTCGAACCATGGGTTTCAATGATTGGTAGAAGACCTGAGATAGTCAGAGGTTCTAATTTGGAAGAGACGGAATCGATGGAACTCGAGAAGAAATCCGAAAGATGAGAGAGTTCAGAATGAAGGGAAGAGAATGACTTTTCATAAAGAGGAAAAAGAGTAGAAGATTGATTAGTTGGCAGATTTCAAGTGTGTAGGGAGTTTTAGATGAAGAGTCTGAGAAATTGAGATCGAGATGAACAAGAGCCAAACCCCTTCGAGAGATAGACCTCAAAAATTGAAGACCCAAGATGGTTTGACTAGATTCAGGAAGATCCAAATGAAGCTTCTAATCTTTTATATCATGTCATCCCACCCTCAACTCATCGAGGATCCCATAAATTTTAATAATACATGTCTACTCACCTCATCCAAAAAGTCCCACTGATCAACATTTGCCTTTCCCATCTCTACGACCTTCTCTCCCTTTGATTTTCCTTGTAACCAATCCTTTCCTTCATTGAAGACAGAGAGTGGGTCCTTGGAGAAGTGATCTAGGCTTGTGGAAAAGGTACGAAGGAGGGCATCGAAGGCTTGAGGAGGAGCTGGATCAGAAATCGAATGGGTCTGAGTGAAAGAAGAGGGAAGACCTGAGAGAAAGGAATTGTGGAGTTGAAAATGCAATCAGAGATCAGGAGAGGAGAAGAGAGGGAAGGTGTTAAGGTCGAGGGAGAGATGAGGGAGAGAGAGGATAGGGAGAGATGGGAAGCAAGTCAGAAGCAGCGCTAGCAGGACGAGACCTAAATGAATATAAGCAACTGGCTATGATTTCAACCTCGATGAGAATTCAGGACGGATAGATCTAAAGAGAGTCCCATCATTGTGCATGTCGAGATAGCTGACCCCTTTCCTATCTATCTGACTATCTCTCTCTTCTGGCTCTCGAGCGCATCTCTTCCGTCTTGATTGCTTGTTCTGTACACGATAGCCAGTCTGAGTGATGAATACTGACCATTGATAGCTTCTGCCCCTTTTACATGGAACACCAGATTGATCTCATCATCTTGATCCTGGAATAGCTGAGCCACTTTGTGTTTAGCATCCTTGTGATCCGATTTGGGCAACCAATTCCATAGCTTTGAGTCCTTTCCTACGAAATGACCCAATTTATGATCTGCCACTTTCAAATGATGAGCCAGGACTGATGCAAATTGGGAATTAGAGATGGACCGAGGCGAAGTGAAGCTAGAGTCTGAAGGAAGTAGATAGACTGAAGAAGATGATGAAGAAGGATCGAGTGCTTGAACGGAATCGTAGTTGAGGATCCAAGCTGTGACAATCCCAAGTGAAAATCTTAACCTCATCTTGAAGGAATGCTTGGGGTGATTGGTGAAAGAAGCTCAAGATAGTTGAATCGATCTGCTGTGAGACAGTTCTTCGGCCGACTAACGACTTGCACCATCGAGAAGCATTAAGATCATCTCTTTCTTCTTCCTTCTCTACCTACACCTATCTGGCATTCTGTTCCAGATTGAAACAGATGATATCAGATGCTCAGTCAAACCACAATGACGCTCTATCGGATCTATCAAGGTGAGTGAGCAACAAGCATCTCCTTCTCCTTTCTTCTTACTTTCTTCTCATCTTTTCATCTCTCTCTTCCTTCTCCCTCTGTCCCTTCGAATCTCTCCCATCCATAAGCTCTCTATCTCAATTAACATCATCAGCATCTACCGATGCCAAGCCAGATCCATCCACTCTCTTGACTTGGTCAGAAGAAGCAAAAAGACGAATAACAATCCTTCGTTCATCCTCTTCAACTCTCGAATCCAAACCTTTTCCATCTAATCAACGTCTACTTTCCACTCTTATAACATCCATAAATTACGTATCATCTCTACTAGACGCCTCTCACAGGGCTCTGACGACGATCAAAAGATGCCTTAACAATCTTCTAGATCTTTTAGATCTCTTTCAAGTTCAAAACAAGACCATCACTCATCTATTGGATCTATCAGATATTTATTGGGATAAGAAACAGAGTACTGAACTGTTAGGAATCTGTATCAAGAGATATGACATTCCAATAGAGCAGGGTCAAAAGCTGTATGGCAAATTGTTGAAGGAGATTGACGTTACTTCTAGAAGATCTAAATGCTCGATTGCTTTGATAAGAAGCCTTTATGATAGAATCATGTCCAGTGATGATCCCGATCAACTCGAATCAAGTCATGGAATAGAGTCAAAGAAGTGGGGAGAATGGCAAGAGATTTGGTTAAAATGTCTGATAGAGAAGCTTTTGGAAGGAGAACATTTCAGAGATTATCTTTCTAATTATCATCTCGAAGAATTTTTTAGAGTCCATAACTTCTGCTTTATTGTGGTATTGAGATCGTTGCTTTCGTTATTGGATCAAGAATCACCAAAGCGAGAAGAAAAAGTCTTTGATTTAACATTCGATAGAACCGAAATCTTACCTTCGATCTTATGTGTTCTCAAAGCTGGAAATCGTCTTGGTTTATGCTCAATATCCTCTGAAATCTCATCAAGACTATTTTTGAATCCAGATCAACTAGTCTTAGGTTCCAAGGACTTCATGTCAAGAAGAATAGATTTATCCAAGATTCCAACCGTTTCAATCCCAACCTCTTTACTTCTATCAAGTTCCCTTTCTTCTACTTCCGAGGTTCAACTATCAACAATCACACTCTCTACAGAGAGTCGATCTGCAAAAATCTTACCTTCTCAAGTTGATCTTCAAGTTTTGAAGAGTGGACTATCGAATGGTTTATCAGAATCAGATGCAAAGAGTAGGAGTCAAATCAAGAGCCTGATGTTGGCTTTCTTCGATAGATTAAAGGTAGCTTCCTTCGCTGCTAAGAGAGAGCTGGAAAAATTGGAAAAGAAGAATGAAGAGGATGTTGGAGATCAAATGGAAAGTCTAGAAGAATCATTGAAGAATTGCAAGGGATTCTTGGAATGGTTCCTAAATGATTTGATCCTAAACAATCTAGATGTTAGTCTACCTTGGACTACTTTGACTAGCTCCCTATCTTTACTTAGGACTCTACTTTCGAGCGGAATTGATCCAACTTACAATCATTCGCAACTCAACAGACCAAATGCCAATTCTTCTTCCAAATCGAACTCCAATTATTCGACATCAATCTCTATCTCTATCATCTCTCCCAAGCTGGTTTCGATTTTGCTAAGCTGCATGGATTCCAGATTTCAAGACATTCAATCACAGTCTTTGGATTTATTATCCAGTTTCCCTTCGCCTTTAGTTGGATTAGAAACTCGTGAGAAGGCTCAAGTTGCTCTGGTAGACAAAGCTATTGGATTGATGAGAGGATCCAGAGAGAGTGAAAGTGAAGCTGCAGCTGGTTTACTTGATCTCTATAGAAAGGTTTATATCGAGGGCTTGGGTTGGCCAGCTCCTGATTTGACGGGGGAGTTTCAAATCAATGAGGATCAAGACACTGAAACAATCTCCATCTCTGAAAGGTATGTTTCTTCAAATCCTCATCTTCAATTGATCTTCAATCTTTTGGACGTCTTGGATTCTCAAGTCAAGATAGCAGAATCCGGTGATCTTCTCATTGCTTCAAAGAATCACCCACTTCATGGAATCTTAATCTCTCTTCAAAAAATGATCTCAACATTGGATTTGAATAGTTTGAAGGAAGCAAGAATGGAACTGAAGAACATTTTCGGAATCTCAAAGCAGTTGATCGAACGAATTTGGAAAGTGAACAAGGTACTCTTGTGTAGTCGATCTGCAGATGGAGAATGGGACAATGAAGTTCAAACTGAAACGGATCATGAGCTAAGTCGAGTCTTTCTAACTCTTAGTAAAACAAATTCAAACCATCAAGATTCTTCAATCTCATTATCTCATACTCATGAATTGATTCTAACTTATTCATTCAGAGGGATGAAGGAAACTGCTTCTTTTCTCAGCTGTCTAACTTCCAAATTGATTTCTCTTTCCGATTCTTCATCCCTATTGGATCATGAAGATTTGAATCAAGTAGGTGAGACTTTCAATAAGTGGATGATTCAAATCAGACATCGTGGTGCAATCACTACCATCTTCTCTGCTTACTCTGATCTCAACTCTACAATTTTGAGAACAGGAGTAAAAGAGTTCAAGAATTTACTCGATTTATGGTTAAGAAGATTCTTGAAAGAGATCGAAGACCCAATCTCTGCCGAAAGGTTAAGCACTACTAGACAGAGCGCTGGTTTAAAGTATTGCGTTTTAGCATTGCTTTCTGGTCGAGGGAACTCTCAAGAAGCAGACGAGTATCTAACAAAGGTATTGGAAAGATTGATCAAGGTCATCGATCATCAAATCAGAGAACTCGAGATTGGTTTGATCGTTGAAGAAAAATCAAGCTTTTCAGGTTCTATTCATTCTATGAACATTTTAAAAATCTTGTTGGAAGATCATTCTCTGGGTGAGAGAATCGTCTCCAAGTCCAATCCAATATCGGAATCTCTAATTATACTTTCTATCAGAGGCTTCAAGTCCAACATTTGGGATTTACGCAATTCTTCAATGCTACTGTTCTCGACTTGCATCTACAGAAGTTTTTCAGGTCAGTCGATGAGTAAAGGCATCGCTTCCAGTACCACTAGATTTAATGACTTCTTCAGAAGAAATGATAGATTGGGTGGATTTCTCAGGAATGAAATAGAAGATGCGTTGAAGAATGGCTTGGTGCAAAGATATCCTAATGCTGATTTGGGCGGCTCTTTGTCTGCTATCTTGGTAATTCTTTCAAAGGTTCAAGTGGGAAATGATTTCAATTTGGCAGATGAATCGCTGCAGACTCTGCAGATCTCGTTCCACAAATTTGTCAAAGCTTGTTTGGGAAGTCGGATCTGGAAGGTGAGTGATTTTTTCTTACTCTCGAGAGAACGACCTCTGAGCTGGACTCGTAGCTCAAATTCTTTTCTTGTTCTTCATTCTTTTTCTTTCTCTTTTGCATCTCGCCTTCTACTCTAGGTCCGAGAACAAGCTTCTTTGGCCTATCGATCGATGACTCCATCCACTCGTTTCTTCGCCTCTGCTTCTGAACTGCTTTCTGAATCCAACACTCAAGATCAAAACCAACTTCACGGAAGTCTGTTAGCGATTCAACAGATACTCGAAGCCAATCATGAATCCTCATTGGAATCTCGTCAGATCTTCATCCAGGCTTTCGAAAGTCGAGTCTCGGATTTGTTGGAAGAGAATCAATGCTTCGCTACTAAGCTGGCCTTCGTTCAGATCGCATTCTCGTTAGATCTTACGTCTATCTCCAAGGTTCTGGAGTATTGCCAGCTTATGCTCTCCCAAGCAAATCAAGGTGACAATCGCTTAGATCAAGAACCGGTAGCCTCTGCACTTCTTTCGAAATGCGCCCAAGTCGTCCTTCAGAATCTGAATTTGGCCCCTTTGACTTCTCTTCTTCAACATAAATCCATCCAAGTGAAATCGCAAACGCTGGAGTCTCTTTCCTTGTCCTTTAAGCTCAGAAATGCAAGTTCTCTTCAGAAAGATTCCGAAGATTATAGCAATCTTTTCTCTAGACTTGAAGATATGATTCTAGATCACAATGAAGATGACGGCTTGCGTTCAAAAGCAGCTCAAGTTCTGGTGGACCATTGCCTCGATATGGCAATCTTTGTTGAGGAACGTAGAGACAGGATGGGAGATATTCTGGATCGTCTTTGCAAGATCGTTTGGGAATCTCATTGCATGCCTTTGAGCGAGGCTGTTTTTCCATATTTGGCTTCTCTTTGTCGCTTGGTAAGTATTTCGTTCCTTTCTTCGCAGTCGTTTCTGATCTCGATCACTGATTCCTATCTTGGCTCTGGTCCAATTTCAGGCTATCATTCTCGACATCTCTTCTTCGATCGAGGCTCTGTCGAAATGCTGCAAGTTCCAATCGAGCTGCTCAGATCCAGTTCAGGTGAGCAATATTGACGAATTCGAGGTTCACTTTCCGTCTGATGAAAGCTGACAATGTTTCTCTCTTCTCTTCTTTTCGTCTCTCAAGTCTCTGCCAACTCGTTCTTCCAGCGGTCTCGCTCTTAGAGCGCTTGCGCCAGTCCTCTTCTCCTCGACAAGCGATCGATTTGCAAGCTGCTCGATCGAACATCAAAAGTCTCTCTTTCAAGCGAGGACTTCTCTGCTCGATCTTCTCGTCGACGATGATCTTGACGTTCGTTCCGAGGCTGCTCTAGTTGTCAGTGAACACATCTCAATGCAGCTTGCTCAAGCTGCTCGACAAGAGAACAATGCTTCAGCAATCGAGCTCTTGAACGACCTATCCTCAACTTCCGGAGCTGCAAGTGGTGTCAGTAGCGATCGAGCTTTCAAGTGGCTAGAGAAGACTTACAAAGATGATCATCCGATGAGTAAGGCTTGGGCCCTCTACGTTTGGAGAATGATGTTACCTCTTGAAGGACAGATAGGTAAGTTGGATACTGATCTCTTCAATCGATACTGCGTACTGTCTTGGCTTCCTCAAATCATGATCGACTGAAGTCTCTTCTGCTCTCACCTTTTCCTTGCATCTCGCAGAGTCTGTCATCTCGTCGCTTCAAGCTTCGACGGCTCTTTTCGAAGCTGATCCACCGAATCTATTCCGAAACTTCAATTTGGATGTGACAAGAGCTTCCGCTTCATCGACTTTGTCTCTCGACGTTCTCGGACTCGAGTTCGCTCGAGGCGAGTTTGAGGTTTGCACGAAATCAATCGGAGCTCTTTTGGATCGAAGTTCTTCTCCTCGAAATTTTGAAGAGCTTCAACGTCTCAGACATCTCGTCTTTCAACTCTCGCTGAGCACCAATTTGCTGCACTCTTACCTTCGAAATTTGGGAGCTTCTGCCGAAGAAGAAACTCTTCAGAAGGTTGTGGAACTCGAGAGAAAGTATAGCGTCGACACTAGCCGAATCGTCACCAACATCGAATCTGGTGAGAGAGTGGAAGAAGTTGGATTGGCTCAAGATGAAAAAAAGGGAAGTGGGAAGAAGTATCGAATAGCGTGAGCATAGAAGATCAGCAGAATCTGAATAGTCAAATGTAGTTCTTCACGGCTCCATACTAATGCAATGCTTTCTCCGCTTCTTCTCTGTATCATGGCCTAGAATGATTTCAGACTTTTTCTTCCCAAACGTCGGTGGAGTCGAAGGCCATATCTTTGCCGTCAGTCAACGTTTGCTCGCTAGAGGTCACAAAGTGAGTTCGATTTGAGATGAAGCAGTGTGAAGTCAACGATCGAATTTCGCCTGATCTGCTGACTCGCTACTTTCACATTCAGGTCATCATCATCACTCACGCTTACTCGCCGGATAGAGTTGGGATTCGTCATCTCTCTAAAGGATTGAAAGTCTATTACGTTCCATATCAAGTCATCGCAAGACAAGACACTCTGCCGAATTTCTTCAGTCTCTTTCCACTTCTACGAACGATTCTTTTGAGAGAGAGGATTCAGATCGTCCATGGGCATCAAGCTCTTTCGAGTATGGCTCACGAAGGTATTCTTCATTCCAGACCTCTCGGGATCAAGACCGTCTTCACTGATCATTCTCTTTTCGGTTTCGCCGACGCTGCTAGTATCTTGACGAACAAGCTTTTGAAGTTTGTTTTGAGAGACATTGATCATGTCGTCTGCGTCAGTAACACCGGGTGAGTTTGCAAAGAGAAAAAGTCGAGAGCTTCAATCAGTAGGAGGCGTTAATTTGCATTTCCGCTTTCTCCCTCTGAATCCTACAGTAAAGAGAACACAGTTCTTCGAGCAGCTCTGGATCCTTCCAGAGTGTCGGTTATCCCAAACGCAGTCGTCGCTTCTCAATTCGCGCCTAACCCAGCAAACGCAGATCCTTCCAGAGGTGAGTGTAAACTTCATGAAAATCGTGCTTCTCAACCGCTCACTTTTTGACCTTTTCAAATGTCTACCCTTTTTTACAGTCACCATTATCATCTTGAGTCGACTCATGTATCGGAAGGGAGTCGATCTCCTCATCGCTGCCATTCCTAGACTTTGCGCTCGACATTCGGACATTCATTTCTTAATTGGTGAGTTCCATCAAAACCCTGGATCGGTTTTGTGATCCTCGAGAGCTTCCGCCTGATTATTTTTACTCCTTTCCTGATACTTTGAAAGGCGGAGATGGTCCCAAAAGGGTCGAGCTCGAACAGATGAGAGAGAAGTATATGCTCCAAGATCGCGTCGAACTGGTGGGAGCTGTAAGACATGGAGACGTCAGAGATGTGAGTCAGCACTGAATATCTGATTGAATCAGCTAAAGTCTCGTTTCATCCCCGCTGATCGAGAAAATTCTTCCTTTCTCTTCTACTCTTACTCCAGCATCTCACTCGAGGCCAAATCTTTCTCAACACTTCTTTGACCGAAGCCTTCGGAACGAGTATCGTCGAAGCAGCCTGTGCTGGATTGTTCGTAGTCAGCACTAGCGTTGGAGGGATTCCAGAAGTTCTACCTCCAGAGATGACTCAATTAGCTAGCCCGGAAGAGGATGGTGAGTAGACGACTCTGAGTTCTTCAACCCTCTAAGTTTTGATCTCTTTCTCACACTCTCTCTTCCTTCTTCCCCTGTCGTTCAGATATCGTCAGAGCCGTAGAAGCTGCTTTGGATCATGTCAGAAACGGCCTTCATGATCTAATCGCTTATCACGAAGTCGTCAAAGACATGTACTCTTGGTCGGACGTGGCGACAAGGTTGGAGATAGTCTATGACAACGCCATGGAAACAGAGATGCCAACTTTTGTCGAGAGACTAGAAAAGTGAGTAGTTTTCCCTTTGCTCTTTGGATTCTTTATATGGTTGATTGATTCCCAAAAGACTGACATCATCCCCCCTCGCTTCTTCTCTTCTTTTCTTTCAAGATACTACAAAGGAGGAGTAATAGCAGGCAAGGTCTTCTGTATCATAGTCGCTGTCGATTTGCTTTTTCTGTACTTTTTGGAATGGTTCCTACCCACCTCTCAGATCGATCTCGTTCCTTCTCTTCAAGACAACAGGGGAGAAGACGACGACGAGGAGAGCTCAATCCCCATCTAAATCAATCTTTTATTCCTCATTTCATTTACTTTCATCTCTCTCGTGTTTGGTCTTTCAAATAAGCACAACTCATCTGCATCATTATCTCATTTTTTAAATCACACAAATCAGATTACAAGATGGAAGTCGTGAAGGGAGTTCGTTAAAAGGAAGAGAGAATTGAAAGGCGTATGGTATCCTGATTGTTTTAAGATGAAGAAATCTTCATCGAAGTTGAAGGTATTAATTGATTAAATTTAATGTACTTGAGTTTCTGATTATTGATTGAGAGGACAGGACTATTGTGTCCTTAATTGTTTTCTGATCTGAAAATTTGGATCTTAATTTGGTAGACCATAACTTTCATCTCCACCCACGCTACTAGATCTAGAGATGCTAGATCGATTCGAAACGCTTCTATCTGGATTCCTAGTGCTCCTCACGGGTCTGCTGTACTCGGTAAGGCTATCATTCCCTACATCCAAAGCTTTCGATCTCAATTGATCCTTGTCCGAGATTTGAATTGGACTTTCCGACTGAGGTCTTGAGGGCGAAGGATCCTGGAAAGTCGTCAACTTAGGTCCATCGAAACTCGGAGTTCTAATCATTGAAGATCCAGTACTGAGATTCGTATTCGAATTTTCATTTGAATTAGGTTGAGTAGTTTCATTACTTGAAGAAGTAGATCCAGAGACGACTCTTTGAAAGAAGGCTCCAAGAGCTGAAGAAGATGGAGTAGAGACATGAGCCGGTCTAGTAATGATGTTTGGTCTCAATTGATTTTCAGGTGGAGTTATACCTTGTTCTTCCAATTCTGCTCTGATCCTTTCCCTTTCTGCTTTATCAGTTGCATCTTCGATTTCTTCTGTCGGAGCCAATCTTCTAGCAGCACTTGATGGAGAAGCGACAGCAGACATGGAGGCTCTGTTTCCGCTTCCAGAAGGTACTGTAGCTTGAAGTGAAAAAGGTCTCAGGTTGGGATTCAAGTTTGCATCTGATGAATTGTTAGATGAAGAGCTTCCAGGAATGAGCGATCTCCAATCTATAGAAGCAGTCCTTCTCTTCTGACTTTGACCTTGAGAATTCGATTGAGGTGGTGAAGTAGTGGTTGTAGTAGAATCCGAAACACCAGTGGCTCGGCCTACTAGACTAAGTATACTTCCACTTTGTCTCCTAGCAGCTTTCAAGGCAGCCGAGGACCGGCTTTGATCCTCGGCGATTGGAGTTGGTTGAGTTGGTGAAGTTGGTAAGACTGATGGACGAGTAGCTTGAGCTTTCCTTCTCATCGATCCTACTCCTGCAGCTTTCTTTCCGGAACGATCATCGTCTGCTGCCAACACGGATTCGTAACCTTCCTTTGCTACGATTCGATCGATGATCTTTGAAATGTAAAGCGTAAGAGCCTTGTTTGCATCTCTGAGTTCGAAGACTTCTTTTTGAAGGACTGTGATTGAGAAGAGATCGATATTTGATTTGAATCAGAACAGTGATGAGTAAAGCTAATCTCGAGCTATCAGGAATTCAAGTCTTTCAGTCAAGGTACTCACCTGAAACGTCTGAACTGACTTCCCCGTTTCTCTCCCTCTTCCTTTCCAATCTTTTCCTTTCCTCCTCTTTCCTCTTTTCCAATGCATCTTTATCTTCATCGTTCTCTTCCAATTCTGAAGCCAGATCAGTTGGGACATCCAACAAATGTTGAGAAGATCTATTCGATTTCTTTCTAGAATTCCTCTTTGATTTCTCTTTCTCTGAATCCATTGCTCTCGGAGTGTCTGGAACGTCATCTACGTCATCTTGATTCTTGACGACAGCAGCATCTTGATCTTCTTCTTCATCTTCGCTTTCTTCATCTTCGTTCCCAAAGACACCTTTGACGACTCCTTCTCTACCACCAACTCCTTTCCATCCAGATAAAACTGCACTCTCGGCCAATAAAGCACCTGAAAAAGTCTTCTCTTGTAAGATGTCTCTATACGTCTCATTTTCATCTCTTAATTCATCTCGATTTGATTTGACTTCTTTCAATTCGGATTGGAGTTGATGTAAAGTTGAAGATAGAGTGGAATGAGATTTATGAAGATGAGCCAATTCAGATTGTAAAGTCAAGAATTCAGGAGAAGTGGTATTTGAAGAAGTAGAAGGAGGTATTCCGTTCGAGGAAGCAGAGTTTTTACTTCCATCTTGATCTAAACCAGAAGAAGTAGTGGTGGTGGACTCGTCTAGTCTATCCCTCAACTTCATCATTTCTCTTTCCGTATCAGCTTTCTCTTTTCTCAACTTCTCTACCGAAGCATTATGACTCTGTTTCAATTTCTCCATCATTTCTTCTAAACCTTCATAGTATTCCCTCTCTTTTTCTGCAGAGACGTTTCCTTCTTGATATTGTTTCTCTGCTAGAGCTTTCTGAGATTCGGCTTCTTTCAATTGATTCCTCAAACTTTCATTTTGGGAAGTAAAATAGAAAAGTTCCTGTTCTAAGGAATTGGTTTCGGTCGAAGCTTGAGTAATCCGTTCTTCTCTTTCGTTTAAGGAATGCTGTAGAAGTAGAGAATGGTTTTCCAGTTCTGTCAATTTGGTCGAGAGATTCTGGTTGAGCTGTTGGGATTCTTCTAGGGATAGAGTAGTGTTCTCGAGGGAGGAATCGAGCTGTAAGGAGAAGACAAAGAAAGATAAGGAAAGAGATTAGAGGTGGAAGAGATTAGACTTAGGTGATAGTGGAATCGACTTCCTTCATTCACTCGCCGACCCAAAGATGGATATATGCGCTGGTTTTGAAGTCAAAGATTAAGCTTGATCTCGATAAAGTACTTTCAGGCAACAATTTGGAATGATAGGCACGAGTTGGAGTTGTTGACTTCGACGAGCAGATTGGCTGACTCCAACTCTCATGCGCTCGATCTTATCAAACCTTCCACCAGAACGAGAAGTAATTTAATTGAACATACACTTTTCATTTCACTTGCACTCTCGGTAGACGCATCAGGACGTTGGCTCGGACTCACCTGGTCTATCTGATCTTTGGCATCAGTCAAGGCCTTTACCAATTCCTCCTTATCGCAATCCCTAAGAGCGTTCTTGAGGCGTTCCCTGGCATCCAGGTCAGTCGTAAGGATCTGACTTCCATCTGAAAGGTTTGATCTCTGAGATTCAGAGAGAGCAGATGGCTGATTGGTGGTAGGAGTGGTGGTGAGATTAGAAGATGTCGAGGTTGCAGCTGAAGCAGCTTCGGTTTCTGGATGTAGCGATGAATGTTTTGTTGCTGGAGATGAAGTTCTAGAAGATGGATTGCTGATGTCGTTATTATTGAGATTGCTGTTGTTAGCAGCAGGTCTCCTTCTACCTGGAGGTGCTGGTCGAGATCGAGCTACGACTGAACTTTCCATTGCGATGAGGCTGACTGACTCGGTTTACTGTGCGAGGATTGAAGGAGCTTGAGCTTGTTCTGCTGGGATTGGAATTGAAGTTTCTTGATTGAATGGGTAGCAAAGGTGGGAAGAAGGGAGAAATACAATCTCAATTTCTCAAGAGAGCGAAAGAAGTTCCATCCCTTTCTCCATCAACCATCTCCATCTCAAATTACTGTCCTCCAATTAAGCATCAAAAGCACTCAAGTGATCCAGTGGCTTACATCTCGCAGAGACAGTTCTGCAGCTCCTTTCATTCAATCAGAAATCTCTAGTATCCACCTGCAATCTTACCTCGAATCACAATCACCTTCATCATGGATCGACTATCTTCAGAACTTCTCTTGACAATCTTCAAGTGCCTGGACTCTAGGGAGATGGTCAATGTCATGAGAGTACGAAAGGAATGGTTAGAGATTATCGATGAGCATAAGGCTTTGTGGAGGAGACTTGTTCTGCCAAAACCAAAGCCAAAAGGTGGATGGGATCTGGGAGGATGGGCCCCTTCAATTGTCGAGATGTTCGATAGAAAAAGTAATAGCAGTCTCAAAGAAGTCTCGATGCAAACGCAACTCAAGTCGGACGAGGCAAAATCCATGGTTAGAGTTCTAGAAAAGTCCAAGCAAAATCTACGAAGTCTTCGCATCAAGGAGGACAATTATATCATGAGAATCAATCTTATGGAGCTCTCTTGGGCACTCCCAAAGCTGGTAGAATGCCGGATCGTGGGGGCTTATGGTGACGAAGACAAAGTTGATGTGGTTCCAAAGAATTTGGAACAAATCGAAGCAGAAGATCAGAGCCGTATCCTTAGGATTCTATGGTGCCCCTATCCTCGACTTCTACAAGAATCTTTTCCTGAACTTTTGGCTAATCTGGTATCACTAGGTTTAGAAAGCTCGCTGACCTCTGAGCGCTTACGAAACCTAATAGAACCAAGTTCAAAGACTCTGAAACATCTTCGATGTCGCATCAAAGTTGACTACGATGATCATCTTCTTTCCCCAGTCGAGTTTCCCAATCTTGAGGCAATGGAGATAAGGTATAACGAGGTAGAAGATTCGGAATTTCCTCCCTGGATTAGAGTCGGACCTTCTCTGTCAACTCTCATCTGCAATCATGAACTTTACTCTTCTCTTCCATCAGTATTGACTCTCTCGATAGACCAACTTAAGACTCTCTCGATAGACCAACTTAAGTTTATCAACCAACTCGAGGACAAGTGTCCTGATCTAGTCGAACTGAGGGTGGAAGCACAACGCCCTGTAAGGCGTCTAATTCCCAAAAATGTTCATGAAATGTTATGGATGCTGGAGCAGAGAAAGAGAAACGCAGAGGCTGGAATGGAAATCGAAGGTGTCAAGATGGTTCAACTCAAGAGGCTTTTGATCGATTTCTCGGAATGGGATCAATTGGATGTTGTTATCAAATTGAAGGAACTGGTAGAGGAAGTTGCAGATCTATCGACAACTCTTACTATCGAGGTAGAAGTAGAGGTTTGAGATCAAGTCGTTTTTCGCTCTGGTCATCCACATGAAGTAAGTCTCTCTTCTCTTTCTTCTTTTGGAACAGGCTTTTTTTTGTTATTTTTTGTGGCTTTCTCATTCTGTGGGATCATTGGGCCACTTTCAATCCGAACATCTCTGCAATTGCAGTGTCAGACAGAGAACGAAAGAAATTGACTTATCTGCTCTTTCTCTTCTTTCTGCTCTCTCTCTTACTCCTTCTTCTCCATCTAGACTACCTCCTACTTACCTCAGTCTCGTCTCTGGCAAGCCTGGTGAGCTAAGAGAAATCGGGCAAGTAGAAGCTTTACATCGAGAAGTAGGAATTTTTGATACAATCTGAAGTGGGGGTAAAAGTCAGAAGAGTTGAAAAAGTGATGTTGGAATGTTTAATCAGGTCAAAAACATAAACAAGTGTCTCCAGATCCTTTCTTCGTTTGTGAGATGGCCTGACAGGCGTGAACGAGAAGTTCTCGTTTCCAGACTCGGATCGAGAGTGAGATCGTGAGATCTATGTCCAGCTTCTTTTCCAGTTCTTCGGAGACATAATATGATACAACATTGAATAGTGTTACAGAAATACACGCAGTCCCTTTACTTCCTACATCGCGACCCAAAGACCTTGCTTTCGATGCCCTCATTCTCATTCACTTTCGTCCTTGGGAATCGGTCTGATCAATCTTCCATTCTTGTCTTCGTATCTTTTCAAAAGATACTGATTTGAGGTTGCTACCCATTTACTTGGTCCTAAAGCACGATCGCACCGGTGGAAGAGACAGTGACCTTGATGCTGGAAAGCGAAAGAGAGAGAAGGGGAGAGCGGAAGCAGGAGAGAAATTAGCAATCTTATCTCAAATTTGATCCAAGCTTGATTTCTTCGAATAAAAGCGCTTCTCGTAGACTAAAGTGAGAAGGTGAGTTGGATCTACTTACCATAGGCGAAGCTTGACTAGTCGTAAACAAAGACATTAAGATCAAGATGATCAAAGACGTGTTGAAGTGATTTGACATCCAGGTTTCAGATTCCCACAGTACTTCGATCACTGCTCAATCAAATTGATCAAAGTTGTTGGTGGAGCTTGGCAGCGCTGCTTAAGTTGTTGAAAAGGGTCGAGAGTCTGAAGAATTGAGCAGGAGGCCTTAGAAATAAAGCGTCGAGGCCTGACAAGGCGAGAATTTGAAGAGGCTTGTTCTGAAAGAGTGTCCCAAGACCAGATGAGTGCTTTGAAGTTGACCAAGGAGATACTAAAGAGCGGAGCGTCGAGCTCGCGGCTTGCAGAAAGCGAAAAGGAGAGTGTGCTGGAGTTGACGTACCAGACGAGCTGCGACGGGACAAATCTCTTCGTGAAATTCTCAGGTGAGAACTTGAGAGATCCTTTGAGTTCCTACTTTGTTGTTTTTTGAAGAAAGAAGGAAAGAAGAACCAAGAAGTGCATTGCCTTTTATGCTGTTCGAGTAAGATACTGAGTAACATTGGCGTTGATTCAGCCCTCCTGCGACCGCCAGATTCTCTCAGGCTCAGGGCTATCCTCCAAGAAGTCCGTCTACTTACAGAGTGATTTTATGGATAAGATAATACGATCGAGAAAGAAAGTTGACGTCGTGATGGAAAAAAGGGAGATGAGCGCGCGAACAGAGCTTGGATTTTCTCAACACTTCCACACGCTGAGCTCAGCTTTCGATCCAATCTTTTCAGAAATCTTGATATATTCAGAGTAGAAGAGAAGATATCTCTACAGTTGACTGAGAAAGTATTATACATCGTCTTCACTCCAAAACAGGAATGACAGTCCAACCATCGCCTCCCATTCCCTTTCCATAGCCCATATAACTCTGATCGCTCATATCTTCCGATCTCTCAAGTCTAGAACTTTCTCCTTGAAGCGGTTTGAAGAGTCCTTCAGGTCCAAACTTCTTCTTCAAATCTCCTTTCTTCTTCTTCCCAGTTGGTTTTGAAGTCGTTTCTTCGACATCAGCCTCCTCGACTTGAGTTCTCTTCGAAGCGATAGGTCCAATGAGATCTGTCCAACAAACTTCACATAATCCTTCAGAATGAGCAGAGAAACCAATAACACCAGATTTCTTTCTTCTTTTCTGCTCTACTTCCCCTTGTATTTGATCTTGATTTTGATGCATCTCTTCATCGTCATCATCAGATTCATTTCTCTCTTGTTGAGATCCAATCCTTTCAGAGTTTCCATTCGTTTCTTTCTCTTCATCTCCGCCTTCTTTGGATTCCATTGCCAACTTCAAAGCTTGTTCGGATCTGAATCTCTCTCCACCGATGACCATCATCTTCGAGCTTCGTGTGTCACAAAGGGTACAAAGGTTGACGCTAGTAGAGTCGACGTTTCCAGTTGGTCTCGAATAAAGAGTGATAGGTCTTACTACCGAAGCTCCCGAGAGATGAGTGGCACGTATTGGAGGAAGTGATTTAAGATAATCGTTGTTGGAGGGCAGATTTGCTGGAGGATAGTAGGAAGACACTTGATCGATCTTTTGATGAGGTAGACTGAGGAAAAAGAATTGGAAAAGGGTAGAGATGAAATTGAAGACTCAGTAATCATAGCAGACAAAGGAAAAATACTAGGAGCGACCGAAAATATGAGAGAAAGACTTACCGAATGCTCGAAATGACCCAATAATGCTCGCAGTCTCCTTGATGAATCATCCAATAAGGTTCGTTGATCCTGAAACCTGGAGCAGGTAAAGTTTCGAAGCTTGTCGAGGAAAGTGGCTCTGAAGAAGTGATAGAAGTAGAGCTCGCTCCTTTGTTCGTCACTTTCGATGCTGAAGAAGTCAAATGTTCATGAATCAATCTGTCGAGGTGCGTTGAAGAAACACAGAGAGAGAGAAAAAGAAAAAGGAAAAATCAGCTTCGGAAGACAGATCCTGAAACTCATCTTTGATTGCTTCGCCAGAGTTCAAAGAGAGACATGAACAGAAAGACTTACTTGGCGTAGTTCAACTGTTGATCTTGATCTTCTTCATCTCCCAATCCATCAGGTCCATCTCCATACAGTCTACCTTCGACCATAAAGCAACAACCAGTTTTCCTCTTCTTTCCAGAATATCTAGCATTCATATTCATTGGAAACCTTTCTAGATTCTGAAGTCTTCTCTTCAAAGCCATTATAGATTCTTCTTCGTCTGAAGATGAAGAATCATCGTCGTCGTCGTCATCGTCTTCTTCTTCTTCATCATCCATTCCCAACCCTATTTCATTCTCCTTCCCTCTTGAATCCTCAGTTCCATTCATAACTATATCTAAATCCGAATCTCTTTCCTCTATTCCATTTCGAAATCTCAATCTCTTCTCTTTCTCCTTCTCTTCTTTCAACTTTTGCAATTTCAATCTCTTTTCGATTTTTCTTTTCCTCTTCAATTTCTTCTCTTCTTTTTGTTGTTTAATTTCTTTCTCCTTCAATTTCTCTTCCAACTTAATTCTCCAACCTATTCTCTCAGGAATAGTTTCAGAAGTACAAACCAAAGATTTCAACAAATCTCCAAAATTGACATTTGATGGAGTTTCAATGGTTTGAGAATGATAAATTGGGCCATATAAATAAGGATGAGTTGGTGGTGGATCTTTACTATCATCGTTGATATTTTCATCTTCATGATCATCATCATCACCATCATCTCCATCTTCATCTTTTCTGGATTTATCCTTACCCTTCTCATCTAGGTATTCAATATTGAAATCGACTTTGTTCGATTTGATTGACTTTTTCTCATTTTCAGCACTCAATTTCTTGTCCATGTGGGATTTTCTATTCCTATCTTCTAGTGATAACCAGACTCTGTTTGCTTGTTCTTGTTTTTCTAGAGAATTTCTCGTTAGTCTAACTGCTGTACGGGAATAGATCTCGATGGTAAGGATAGGCTTGTTTTCTGAAGGTTTGGTAGCTTCGGTTAGAATTTGAGAAGTTGAAGCTAAATTTGATGGATCGGGAATTGCGTTTGAAGCTCGAGGACTCGAAGAAGGTCGAAGGGAAGTTTCTGGAAGTAGTGAGATGGAATCTGAGGATGGAGCATAAGGCCATCTCGCTTTGATCTCCCACAATGGAGTCTGTGAATAAGAACAGAGTAGAGAAGAGGAAAGATTCAGGGAACGAGAAAGAAAGAAATGAATGAGTAGATTTCCGCTATGTTTCGAGAAAATCAATGTGGGCTTTGAGATCGAGATCCCTTGCACTTACAGGTCTAGCTAAAGTCGACGTCATCTTGGTAGAGACTGTATGATAATATCTCTTCATTGCATCCGGATGAAGATGAAAACTAGGATAAGAAATAGAGTGAAGAGAAGAGAAAGCAAGATCAGATCTAGAGCTCAGTTAGTCAATATAGAAGAATTCTCTCTCTTCTCAGGATTACAGATCTACAATCGACAATCTAAGTTGACTGTACAGATGCCTTGATTCTAATGAAACATGTAGCTTACTCCCCATCCTCTCTTTGAGGCTTGCACTTGCTCCAATCGGTTGCCTCTATTTTTTCCAAATCTCTTGTCTCTGGCACTCACCGAAAAGCGTCTGGAATGGAATCCTCTGCGGATTTCATCCTGTCTAACTTTTGTTTCTTTGAATCGATAGGTAGAGATGTAGAGGAGCCATCCTGATCCTTTTGGTTCTCTTTGGCTACTTGATGTTCATCCAATTGTCTCTTCTTTCCCTTATCTACCTTCTTTCCGTTCTCATTCTCATCTGCGACTACAGATTGTCCATCCTCACCTTCTACTTGATCTTTATCTTTATCTCTATCCTTATCCTCCTCGTCAGCTTGAGCAGCTCTAGTATCGAATACTTTGACTCTAGTTCTCTCTCCACTCTTACTCCAGAAATTGGCTCTATTTCTAAGATGAAAAGTGAGATCTACATCTTCCAACAATTGTGAATCCAGATCTCTAACTTGTTTGACTGCGCATCTCTTTAAAAGATTGGATCTTGAGGATGAAGATTTAGGATAGTTTGGATTGAGAGTCAAGGATTGAGAAGAAGAAGAAGGTAGACTGAGAGTTTGTGGATTGAAATCGGTTGGAATGTGAATGTGGTCAGAAGATTTCTTTAATGTCAATTCAGTTGTTGCTTGTCCAATCGACGCCGTCTCTTTCCAGTCTCTGGAATTGAAGTTGAGATGAGACATAGGTGTGGTGCTGTGGTTCGAGAGAGAAGAAGTCCACTCGCGCTTCATCCCCTTCAAATCCGATCATCTTGGACTTTTATCCAGTCCACGAACACCTAATTCTGTTGAAATGCTATTCGACAAAGATACAGACTTAGATTATCATCTCAATTTCTCTATCAACTGGAAACCACCGCATGTTTGGGTGCGACCTTTTCTCTACCTCCTTCCAAAAGACTCTTCAAAACCGGATCTTTCTCTTCTTTCCCTCCACTCAACATTTTCAAAGCTTCTCCCAAGACTTCCGAGCTACCCAATCCAATTCTATTCTCATCTCCAATGATTCCATCGCCTCTAGTCGGTCCTTTATTGATCAAAAGAATCTCTTTTCCCTTTTCAATCCCACTTTTAACCAATCTGAAAGCCGAATAAGTAGCTAAAGAAGTTCCTACCAATAAGAAATTGTTGGATTCTTCAATCAATTGAAAACTTCTATCTCTAAGAGAATTGGGAACTGATTCACCAAAGAATATGACTGAAGGTTTCAAGATTCCATCACATTTTGGACAATTTGGATAATTGAAAGTTGAATAATCAGTAGAGGATCCTAAATCTACATCTCCATCTGGATTCCTCTTTGGTTCTTTACCAGTTCTTGACATTTCTGAGGCTAAGTCTTCCCAAGGTGGATTCAACCTTGTCAATTCATCTTGGAAAACATTTCTCAATCCTCTGAAACCACAACCATGAGGGTAAGCTTCTCCAGTAGGTGTATTATAAGGAACTGGTTTAGCAGGTAACCTACTTCCTGGATCTAGACTTGCAATTGAAGAAGTGTTCATCTTTGAAAATAGAGAGGGAGAATGTGGATCATTTGAATGACGAGGTCTGGAAGATGGAGAAGAAACGCAAACTACGTTGGATAGAGTTCCGTGGAGTTCTAGGATTGTGGAGGCTGCTAAGGATGGAGAAGGAGTCGCTGAATGATGGAGATTGTCTACATTTTGAGTAATGTAATTAGGTACGTAACCTAATCTTTGGGCTGCTGCGATTGAATAATGCGTCTTGTTAGGTTTCGCTATTCGCACTGGCGGGAATCCTAGGTAGGATCGAGACCAGTACCGCTGTCTGAGAAAGAACAGATGAAGTGCCATAGAGAGAGAGGGAACAACAGAGTGAAGATGATGATGAGGAAGTGGGTTCGATTTTCGAGACTTGGAGATCTGAAGATTTGGCTCTCTTTCTCACCTCGCAGCGTGACCCTTTTCACTTCGATCTGTGAATTCATGATAGAAGATCGGTCGATAGGTCTTATGGACAGCTGTCAAAGGTGAGATTCGAACGTAGGAAGTATAAAAGTGGTCAGCGTCTCTAGAGAATAAAGCACAAAAGATAGATCCTTCTTCTGAACTCACTCGAACTCACTGTAGTGACCTCCTTCTCCTCTATACGCAGAGATCCCACTATCAACCGACACTCCGGCTCCTTTGAACACATAGAGAATGGGTAAGAAAGAAGGATGACAGAGCGTTAGAAAGCAATTTTCTGCAGAGATTCTTCCGATCTCGATACCATTCATCAAGGCTTTTCCATGGAGTTCTCTTGAAGATTCGATGCAGATCCATCTCCGTGAAGTTCTCATCAAGAGATAGACCCAGTCTTGAGGATTGATGTGACAGAATATCGATCAACCTCTTTGTCCTACCCTGTTGCCTATCTCTTCTCTCTTCTCTCTCATGATGCTCTTTTCCTTACTACTCACCAGTCATGATCAAGTTCTTTCCATTTCCATCCTGCAAGAATTTGGCTACCCTCTCTGCCGCTTCCTTTACAGCCCAATCTCTGATTTTGTGAGAAGAAGTCTCTGGCACGCTTGGGATGGAAATCCTCATTCGCTTTGTAGAGATCGCGCTTGACTTGGATTTGAGATCTTTTCTTCTGGAATGTGGTTATTGCCTTGGATTTCTGTCGAAGCCTTGAAGATTGATTTGAGGCGGCTGTCTAGAAGATTGTGAGTTGTCGAATGAGAATGACAAAGCAAAAGCGACACTCGACTAGAACAACACAAAGTCAAAAGTGGAGTATTACTTCTGTCCATCAACACCACACCATCAAACTCACTGAAATGCCAAAAGATCCACACGACTTGAAAGCAGGAGACACTGTCTCATGGTCATGGGGTGATAGTCATCCTAAAGGAAAAGTGGAAGAGGTAGTAGATGGAGACGCATCCGCAAAGACAAAGAGAGGCAACGAAATCTCAATCGATGGCGACGCTTTAAATCCAGCAGTAAAGATTAAGACTGGAAATGATAATCAGGCTGTAAAGAAAGTGAGTTTTCGGTCGATGACTCCGAGCTGCCTTTTCGCTGTGATAGTATAGAGCAGACCCTTGTAAGGACTGACTCACTTTGCTTTCTGTACCTTCGTTTGCTCTCACTCTCTCTGTTCAACCTGACTTTCTCGATTACATAGGCTAGTCAAATCGATGGCGTCTCGACTGGAAGTTCCTCGAAGAAGAAAGGAAAAAATGATTCGGATGACAAGAAGAAGGAGAAATCTGAAAAAGAAGACTCTTCAACCGGGACCAAACGTACAGCTTCGGAGAAAGATAAAGAAGACGAAAAAGAAAGACGAGGAGAAGATGGAGAGGGAGATGAGAAAGAGAAGAAGAAAGATGGTAAAGAACCAAAGGCTAAGAAATCAAAGACTGAAGCTGAGGACAAGAAACAATCCGCAAAGGGTAAAGGTAAAGGTACTACTTCCAAAAAGAATGAAAAGAAAGAAGAGAAAAAGAAATAAGAACCAACTAGGACTATGCCTTCTAGGAAATCCAAAGGAGCTTCTTCTTCCTCTTAGATTCAGTGTCGTTAGTAGTGTTGCAATCTGTTCGATGTCCGGTTTCGATTGAGAAGGTTATTTGTCTAGTCTCTAAATTATGTATGCAAACTCTGTTGTACATAGTAGTCTCTCTGTAAGAAAATGAAAACTTATTTTCGACTCGCGGAGAAGAGAATGCTTGCAACACTTCAGATTAAAGTCTACAAAGTCTTGTTGACAACCACACATATCGAAAAATCTCTCGCCCCAAAGAGTTAGCTTGAAGATGTGATTTCGTTCTTCTCTTTGATTGGCTTTCGATACCTCAATCTTCATCTTCTCCGATGTGACCCTCCCTTTCGTCGAATGGCTCTGAAGATTGCCACATCTCAAGGTAAGCCCTCTGCTTCCCGATTCTCATTCAGAATCCCAAACTTCTCAGTAACCGGAAGTCAAGAAACTGAAAGTTAGATAACTGAGAGGAAAGAGGGAAGTAAGAGAAAGAAAAAGAGGGCGGAAGGCAGGTCAATTCCTTTCATATTTTTGTGGCAGCGTGTTGCAAAGTCCTTTGACACAGAAGCCCTCAATTTCTCCACCAGAAGTAGAAAGGTGAAGGAAGTGAAGTCTTCTGAACACCGATAAAAAGGTGAAAGAAGAACAGAAGAGACTTACTTTGCGTTTTTATCCAGAGCGAAACGACTCTCGTTCAAATCTCTAACTCGATAGGAAGAGCTGTCGATAGATCAGAAACCTGCTCTACCAGTTTCCTCATTTCGACAATCTCCTTGCTCATACATTCCGAGAGGTCGATCATAAGCCTCTTGAGATGAACCATCTTGATTCCTTCAATTTCCATTCCAGCTTCTACCTTCCTCTTTCTTTGCTTCAGCATGGATAACAATGCTCTGAGGTCGTTCGTACACAGATAATCATGAGAATCAACTCTGAGCTCAACCAGCTCCGGGCAATTATCCGCCAGTCTCTCGATAGATTCAGGATGGTCTATCCAAAGAGTCGAAACCGAAGGACAAGAAGGATAGAAGTGACCATGGCGGATGAGAGTTGATAGAGAAGGACCGACCCTAATCCAAGAAGGAAAAATTGATGAGGCTAATGAGGAATCCTGCGTCTTCATCTCCAGTATCTCGAGTTTGGGTAAATCGATTGGTGAAAGGAGGGAATCTTCCGGACGTGGTCTTGATGTGTAGATTATGAGATGTCTTAGAGTCTGAGAAGGAGACTCTAGAATCTTCCTCCAAGATGCAGGGGATAAATAGGTTCCCAAGCCTAAGGAAACTAGATTCGAAAAGAGGTGAGAGAATGACTTGCGTAGATTGTCGAAATCAGGGCACCACAAGATCCTGAGCTGATCTCCTGCTTCAGCTCCTTTTGAATCACTGTGAACTAGATGAACTTGGCATTGTGCGAAAGTGGGTGCGATTTGACATTCTTTCAAATTTAAAAGCTTCAAAGAGAGCTCGGCAAGATCTCCTCTCCTGAAATAGTCGTGCTCCTTGATGCGAAGAATCCGAAGAGTTTTTTTGGATTTTGCTAGAACTCTAACAATAGATTTCGCCTCTTGGAAGTCGAGTCTTGTTTCCATCGAGACTTCTTCAAGACTGCTGTCACTTTTCCTATCGAATAGCTCTACGATTGACAGTAAAGAGAGATCCCATCCACCTTTTGGCTTTGGTTTTGGCAGAACAAGTCTCCTCCACAAAGCCTTATTCTCATCGATGATCTCTAACCATTCCTTTCGTACTCTCATAATGTTGACCATTTCTTTGGAGTTCAGGCATTTGAGGATTGGCAGCAGAAGTTCTGAAGATAGTTGATCCATTGTCGATTTGACGATTGAGTGGTTCGAGAGGAGAACGAGATTGAAGAGCTTTTGGAAAGAGATGCAAGCTTGTCTCTGTGGGATTGGTGCAATTGACTACTTGATCTTGATGAACAGTTCGATTCGAGCTCTTGTGAGTTCGAGTTGAGAGTGAAAAGATGACGCTACTTTCTACCCAATCTGGATCTTGGCCGTTCGTATGAATTACAGACATGGTGTTCCAAATGCAAGAAGCAGACATTGGAGACGCAGTAGAGAGAGGGCAATTCAGAAAGCACAAAGTTACTTTCAAAACAGAGTCGAAAAAGAATTGAAAGACCTTTTCGAGACTTACAAGCTTCACTATCCCTTGGATAAAGACCTTTCTATCGAATGTTATTGGGACAGAAAGGACGGAAGTGAGCAAATAAACCTCGTCGAATAAGTGTCTTGTTCTACGATTTACAAAGCTGACTTCTCTCTCCCTTCTGATCTTATCTTCACAGCCTCACCTCCAGCCAAAGCACAAGAACACGCTGAAAGAGAAGCGGTCAAGAGAAACAGAGCTGGAAAAGCAGAAGATCTCTTACAAGAATTGAGAGATTTTGCAAGCGATCACGATAGACATTTACCGAATCGGTTGGGTATGATCAAGAAATTCGCTTCGAAAGCTGACTCTTTGTTTGGGAATGCATTATCTTATGGCCCTCAATCTTGGTCGAGCGCTTTCAGCTCTGGATCTAGCTCCAACTTTGTAGAGAAGGGCTTGGCTGGTATGAAGTTCGCGACTACAGATTTCAAAATCAGGTGAGAAGGACGTTTCAACATCTCTTTTTTCATTTCTAAAACAGAGCACTGATTCTCTGTTTTTCCCCTTTTCAAACATCTTCGACAGACATATTCTATGCTTAGACGAAGCGGATCTTTCAATCGCAAGAAGAGCGGATTACCTTAGAGTTCAAAACAAGAACCACAGCTTGAACTGTTTCATTTCTTCAGATTCCGATTTACTTTTTCTCTCTGAACCGGAGGACCTCTTTGTTCGCTCTTTGAAAGGCATGAGCTCTTATCAAGCTCTGGACAGAAAGAAGCTGGACTCTTTGGAAGGTTGGGTCAACACGGAGAAGCAAAGAGTCTTGGGTTTGGTAGTGGGACATGACGTGAGTTGTCGAGAAGTTATTTCTCTAATTGACATTCAAAGAGACTTGTGTCTATCTCTGGTGATAGGGATCTGATCGTTCTCTTTTCACCTCGTCTCATCTTCTTGTCGACTTAGTACACTGGTAGAGGTCTATTGAATATTGGTCTTAAGACAGCAATCCCTCTATTGAAGTCTCTTCCAGCTCAAGCCAGAACTCCAAGACAAGTTCAACACAACGACCCATTCCCAACTCCAGGCGAAAGGAGAATGAAGGATTCAGCCATCTTCAACCAACTTCTGAAAGCTATCTCGAACGATGATGATCTCTCGGGAAGAGTTGAATGGCAAGATAGACGAAGTCTGGATAGGATCAGAGAGGGAATCAGAATTTGGAGTAAAAGAGCTCATTGAAGAAAGCTAGAAGTGGTTTGGACGGAAGGCAATCGGATTGGCGGTATCGTTGTTTCGTAACTACTGAAATCTATTGTTTTCTTTGATTTTGACACATGCTTCTTACTTTATCATTGAGCTAATGAAAAGACGCCAGGGAAATCTTTCACTTGAAAGCACAAAGCTATTCTAACTCATCTCGATAGCACTAGTACAAGAGCAAAGCATGGAACAGAAACGAATGAGACGAAGCTTTGGAATAGGCTGGCAACACAAAAGCAAAAAGAAAGGAAATGAGACAAGGGCATCTCTAAAGTCTACCTCCCCAACTCTTCCAACGTCATCTCCTCATCATCAGAACCATCATGATTACTCCAACCTTTCGATTCTTCCTCCATTTCTCTCATCTCCATAGATTTCCTAGCAGTCTTTACCAGAAGCGAACTTCTCCTTCCTTTGACGACTCTTCGTCTTGGAGGTAATTGACCTTGACCAGAAGGTTGAATTGGAGTAGATTGAATCGGATGAGAAGAATTGCTTCTTGAACCTCTTCTCATATCAGGTTCCAACAGCGAAGGAGAAGAATTTGAAGAAGGAGGATGAGGAGAAGTTCGAACTCGAACCTCAGATTCCTCTAAAGCGATTTGATTCACTTCGATTCCAGGTCCAACAGTTCTAGAAAACTCTCTTGCTTTCCCTTTATCAACTTCTTCTTGAACTTGATTGAAAGATTTGTTCAATTTCCTACTGTTTTGTTCTTTTCCAATCTCACTTCTACTCAACAATCTAGCTCTAGGATCCTGTCTTCGAACACTAATTCTATGAACATCCTCATTTCTAAAACTTTTAAACAATCCCAATTCTTTCTTTAATTGTTGATATTGATCTTCCAATTCATCTTTCTCAACTGCCATTCTAAGCAGAGCTTGTCTAGCTTCGTCTCTTTCAGAATGGATACGATTCAAATAGGAGACTCTTTCTGAATTCAAATGAGCATTGTTTGAGGTATAATTGATAGATTTGTTCATTTGATTTTCGTTTGTTTTGGGAGAGACTAATTGGAGATTTAGAGATGTTAAATGTTGAACGTCTGATTCTGCTAGAGCTGATCTTGAAAGTAAGATTTGAGCTTCTTTGTAAAGCGAATGGTAGGATGATTCCCAATCATTAGAGTCTTGAAGTATTGAAGTCAATCTAAGAGAAAACAAGAAAGAAGTTGCCATCATCAGCCTTGGTTCGGCTCGAAGTTTGAAAGGCGATCATTGAAATTGATCGTTCAGGCACTCACCTGTCCTTCTCCTCTCTCTCAGCATCTTCCCTAGTCAAAGCATTTCCATAATCAACTTCCAACTCTCTCACTCTACTTTCGATCCCTTTGTTCCTTTCTTCCAACCTCTGTTTTTCCTCAGCGACTTCTCTCATCAAAGCCTTGTCTCTATCTCTTTCATCAACAGCTTCATTCCTCTGCTTGATAGCTTCAAGCCTTTCCTTTTTAGAATTCTCGAATTGGATCTCTAAAGACTTCATTTTCTGCTCTTTTGATTCGATCTCTTTCATTTTGGATTCGGTTTCCGATTTGAAAGATTCGAAATCTTCTTGAATGGAGGTGAATTCTTGGACTTTGGAAAGGTAAAGTTCCTGAAGAGCTTTTAAAGATGAGAGATAGCTTTCGCAAGTCTTTGTTGAGAATGATAGATCTGAAGAAATGATTTCTGAGATGAGGTTGTCGAAATTCGACAAGACTTTGAGTTCTTCAACATCTTCTTCTAGAGAAGGGACCAAAAACTCGTTAGAGTTCTGCAAAAGCTCATCAATTTGCACTTCCGATCTTGACAATTGAGTGGATTTCAAGTTCAGATCGCTTTGAAGTTCAGAGATGAATTCATTCTGAATCTCAAGTTGCTCTTGATGGAGTTGTACTTGTTCTCCCAGATGGTGATTCTCTTGGTCCAAGGTTTCTACTTGAGATCTCAGAGTTCTTTCTCTGATTTGAGAGAGTTGTAGTAGAAGGTACTGATCCTTCGATTCCAAATTGACTTCATCTTGGTCTTCAAAAGATCTAGATGCCACTTTGGACAAGATTTCGACATTCTTCTCGAGTGAACGATTGTCTTCTTCCAAATTCTTGATCTCCTGCTTCAAATCTTCCACCACCACTGATACTTCCTTTGAGGACTCGAGTCTTTCATTGATTGCTTTCAGTTGATTTTGAAGTTGCAGTTTCTCTTCTCCAGAGATCAAGATCTTTTGATTGAGGACTTGATTTTCGGCTTCGAGATGTTCCTTGGAATTGTTGACCTCTTGAATATCCCGTTTCGTCTTCTCGACCTCCTCTTTAACCTCTTGTTTTTCAACATTGGTCTTTTCCATCTCTCTCGCTTTCTCTTCATTTCTCTTCTCCAACTTAATGACTTTATCTTTCAACTCTCCATTCTTTTTCCTTTCCGATTCCAACTCTTTCTTTGCAGCATCTTTAAATCTCTCTGATTCCGACAACCTTGATCTTGTAATATCCAATTCTCCATTGAGGTTCGCCAAAGATGCCTTTTCTTTCTCGTGCATCTTTTGTAGAGTTTCCAATTTCGATTCGATAGAGGCAGCAGTGATTGCAGAGCGGCTCTTTTCCTTGAGACTGGAAATCATCTTCTCTGATTTCTCTAACTGGGATTGAAGTTTCGATTCTCTTTGATTTGCTAGACCTAGAGAAGGTTGACAAGGGAATGGAAGGGTCAGAGCTTCGTCTGTCGAAATGAAGAGATGAGCAAGATGGCCCTCTCGGAAAGAAACTCACGTAGCTCAGTTTCTCTTTCTGTCCTAAGATTGGCCTCCGTGACTTTCTCTCTGTTGAGATCTTCAATTCTCAATTCAGCCTTCTTCAACCTCTCTTCAAGACGTAGGCGATCTTTGTTTGCACCAGGAGCTGGAGGTTGATTGGCATTGGAAGCAGAGCCATTCTTGGTGACCAAGAGACGACGAGTGTCTGTGAGATTAGTAGTGATCGAGGATCCAGTTGAAAGAGAGCATTTGCGGGAGGCGAGGAGAATGTTTGAGGTTAGCAAGTGGATGGATGAGTGGAGATCGAGGTGGCTTCTCCTTCAAGATGATTTCCATCGCTCTCGAGTGTTGATTCGAGTTCCGTCCAGTCTATTCTGATCTGACGTGATAACTTATTTCCAAGTCGTCGATGACGATGGCCATGCTTGACGGATGATGCATCTCATCTCAGCTTCATCTCACCTCCAACTCTTCCACAACACAAACACTCACTCTCGTCTGTTCTTCCCGCGTCTGACTGCTTCGCCTCCTTGAATCTGGCATCCTTTTCGAACATGCCGCCCTTTTTGTAATTGGCTTGAGGCGATTTCGGATCATAACTGTTGGGACCAGGCGTGGAATCTGGTTCTAATCATCAAAGAGAACAAGAATGAGATAGAGAGGAATCTATCAGCTCTGACCAGGACAGGATTGAATTGCATCCACTCTTTCCTCACCTTTCTCTTGGAAGCGAGGCGCTCTAGAAAACATCTTGATTGTCTATTCTATGTCGGTGGTAGAAAGAGATGAAAGAGTTGGAAAGATGAAATGAGAGAACACGAGAGATCAAAGATCCCGTGATCTAAAAAGTGTTGCTCTCATCTAGAAGTCCAAGAAAGTCACTTCATCTCAATTCGAAAAGGTTTCATCAAATGATCGATATCATCAAACTGATCTCACTCATATCACACATAAAAAAGTAGGGGTACCAACTAGCCTCTATTCGCGTCCACCTCTTATAGTCCGAGGATACGCAGCAGATTATATACTGAATCACATCGAGACCGTGAGCATGAAGGGAAACCGGGGCGACAGTACGACTTATTAACACTACTAGAGGATGGAAACGAAGGGCCAGACCGCTTTAGCTTAGGAAGTCTCTGCCACAATCGGCAGAGATCGACTAGACTGGTGATTCCCTACGCTTGTGAACCCACCCAGCTTCGAAAGCCCTCGATTGATTTTGGTTAGGTTGAGAAGATGATGAGAGTAAAGGTATCGTCGAAGTGGGGATAACTGAGGTAGAAACAGTCTAGAGAGTGTTGAGAATGGAGGATTGAAAAAAGTCGAAGTCAAAAGAACAGCAGATGAAGCTCTCGAAACAAGATGAGCTGTCAAATCGAATACTCACCTCAACTTTCGATGAATGGCCGATGCAATTTAGATCGGGTAGATTGAAAGAGTAATGGTGGTAGTGCTGCTTGAGGGGAATGAAGACAGAGATGGACGATGTTGAGCCAGTGAGACGAGACTCAATCAAGAAATCGAAAGTTCTGACTGACACGATACTCACAACCTCCAAAACGAACTGTTCCGTTTCCAAAGATCTAACAGTCATTAAGAGAGAAGACAGAGAGTTCTGTAATGAGCGCGGGCAATGTCAAGGCGGAGGTAGTGAGGATATTTCAATCCGAACGCAGATAACTCACCACTAGACTTCAACTTTCTCTAGACTTCATCGAACCATCTTCCAATTTACCTACGTGATTCCTGACTAGGTTGGCAGACCAGGAATCTGAAGAGAGGAGGGGGAATGATAGAGGAATGAGAGATGGATCAGCGATGATGACCAAGAACAAAGAAGAGTCGAGATCTGCATTCGTATCCTCAAGATCAAGATTGAATGAGATGGGATGAGATGAAATGAAATGGTTTGTATGCTCACCAATTGACCATAGGGATAGAGTTCCTTGCGCAAGAAGACTATGAAGAGAGAAGAAGAAGAAGAAGTTTTCGAAGCTGAGCCTCCCCTTTTTCTATCTGCTCGCCTCGGTGAAACACCGAATGTCGCCCACCTCATTCGAGATCTCTGAGCTCTCTGGTTTTGAATTGAATTGTAGTTGAGACCTCTTAGATCTAGATTCCAAGCTCACACCGGCGGTTAGATACATCTCTGAACAGTCAAGTCGAGGTGAAGAAGCGATGTGGATGAAACAGACGCGATCGACAATAGCAGCACAGAATTGTAGAGAAGATCATACCACACGTCGAATTGCAATTTTGACTTCATCAGTTGCAAAGCATCACAATCTCTTTGACCTCTCCACGGCGCCTGAAATCTCGACTCCCAAGCTTCCCTTCCATGATCTCTAACTTTCAGCTCGAAGAATCTTCACGATTGGGAGGAGTGCGAGGATTCGACAAAGCCCTCAACTTTTGACTTCTCCTATTCTCTTCTCCATCCTCTTCTGACTTGCGCTTCAAACTTCTAGAACGCGAGAGGCGACGTTCTTCGTCCAATCTTCGTTGCATCATCGTTCTCCCGTCTTGAGACTTGGTGCCAGGTCGAACTTTGACCTTTCCCAATGAAGCGGGCGAAGAAGAACGAAGCGGACTGGATTCCTCTGGATGGATGTTTCCCTCTACGAAAGATCTGTCTAGACTTGGACGAGGAGGTGAAACTTGTTCTGGAGTGGCTACTTGCCTCTTCTCCCCACTCTGTCCGACTCTATCAGCACCATTTCGACCTGAGCTGGATGACTCTTCTCTCAGAGTATCGGAACTTTGATGGACAGATTGAGAAGCGAATTTGATTCTCTCCTTGAGCTCTGAAAGTTCGTTCTGTAAAGCTGCATTCTTCTTTTCCAATTCTCTCGACTTGAACTTCTCCAACTTGAGCTGAGCCTTCAACAAAGTTCCCTCTCCCTCCTCTTCTTGATTCAGTGGATGAACATTTCTGGTATGAGTCGAGTTGGAAGAAGAATCTACTGAATGTCTGGCTGCTGGAGTCACTTGTCGACCGTCGTTGCCTTCCAGATTGGCCTCTCTTTTGATCTTGAAGACTGGAGTCGACGAGCGTCGATGGACTGGATCCATGGATAGAGCGAGTCCATTGATGTTTCTTGGGTCTTGAGGAGAAGAACGCTCTTCAGCTCTCGAGTTCTGTTCATTTCCGACTGATGAACTTGAGGGGAAGCCTGGAGAAGTAGTTTGAGCCCGATTTCCCAGAACTCTTCTCTCGACAATTTCAATGACTGGAATTCCATCCTCGGATCCACTCTCTTCTCGTCTCACTCTTCTTCTACTCTGAGTAGTGGTGTTCCTAAAGCTTCTAGTTCTACCGGATCTCGTTCTTGATGCAGTCTCCTGATGATGACTCTGTGACTGAAGATTCCAAACGAAACAGAAGTCAGGTCTCGACTGCTTGATGGTAGGGTCTTCCTCGTTGCAGATCCTGGAGAGGTTCAGAACGAGAGTTGCTTGGTCCCAGCTCATCCTGAGTGAGGCATCATAGGAGCTTCTTGTTGGAAGACGACTGAAGACTAGACGGCTGTTTTCTCGAGATAGGATTTGTGAAGGTGATTCTCCAAAGGTCTCTTCTCCCAGAGCGTCTGGTGAAGTGAGAGAACGATTTCGTCAAATGAGTGATAGCAGTACGCGGTTGACTTAAAGTCTAAATTTGTAAACTCACCTTTCAGTTGGAGGATGACTCCATAAACATCTCCAACTCTCCGGACTCGTCGTCGCATTCTACCACTACCTCGAAGTGATGGTGGAGTTCTATCGACTTTGACGAGAAGCAAATGAAGTATAGTCTTAATAAAATGAGTTTCGCAACATCGCAGCTGTGAAATCGAAGGCATACATCCAACTTCAGTCGCAACTCACGTAGGTCTTTTCTGAACGAGGCTGGTTGTAGACGGTCTCTTCTTCTATCTCTTCTCCGCTGACTTGAACGTATGCTGAGAATGCATCATCTCCATCGAGTCTGTACAGTTTGCGTTCCATAGTGATTTATTCAAGAATGAAAGTGAGAGGTTGTGAGAAGAGAAGAAGAAAACGAGACACGCGAAAAACCTTCCCCCCTTCTCCCATCTTGGTCTGACACTCGCTTTGCAAATCAACTTTGTCTTTTCTCGCCTCTCAGATTCTACACTATGTTCTCTGAAATGATTTCAGTAAGCTCCGAAGGAACAAAAAGAAAGAACTTGTGAACGTGGAAGATCCAACTCTCTAAGCGTCAAGGAATAGTTGTTTTCCTTTCTGTTTCTGCTTTCTTCGAGGACTCAGAAAGTCCCGTTCGGAGACTTTTGCGACTACCGAGTCTGAAACTCCACTTTTGAGATTGTATCTGACGAGGAGAGGTTACTCATGTCGCTTCATTTGTGTCTTCAAAGATCTCAGGTCTCGTCTTCAAAGCAGAGAAAGACGATCCAATCACACGATTATTATCGAGAGCTATGTACAACTTTTAAGACAGCAGACCTGGAGGAGAAGAGCTGTAGAGAGCGAGGAGAAGAAAGAAAACGAAGAAATCATTGAGTCAACTGCTTGGTCAATAGGGATGCTAGTATTCCAAGAAAGACTTCCAAGTCTTCAACTCACTCTCGGAGCTTCTGAAAAATCTCAGACCTCGACCTCCACCTCGACAACCGGTGATACTTCCTGGATGTCAACCACTTCTTCAACCAATTCCTTCATCTGATCGAGGATATTCGATTTTAAAGTTCCAACGTCTATCGTTAGAGTCTTGAGAGGAACCATTCTCATACCTTCTGCTACCAATCCAGCTTCACAATTCTCCTTTCTTTGACGTAGCACCGAGATGAGATCCTTGCAAGCTTTTGTACTTGGCGATCTTACAACCGTTTTGACTCTTAGTTCGACCAGTTCCGGACATCTGTCCTTTAATCTATCGACGTGTTTGAGAGAAGTATTCCCAATCCAGAGTTTCGATATTGCTGGTAGATGAGCCATAACATCGAAGCGAGTGACGAGAGTAGAAGTCGTTGGAATCTTCAGCCAACTGGGATAGTCAGAAGAGTAGCTTGATAGACCCAGTACCTGAAGATTAGGCAACGTCACATCTGAGACTTGGGGCTCCGATACATCTAAGAACTCATCATCATCATTCGTTTCGTGATCATCCGTTTTCATCTCCACATGTCTAAGAGTATGCCTTGACTTCTTCAAAACCAATTTCAGATCCGTAGTATTCAAAGACCTTCCATCGACGACCAAAGAAGAAAGGTTTCTCAAAAGGTCGCTGTCATTTCTAGCCAAGAGTGAGACATGAGAAGCCTGGAGCCATAGGATCTTGAGGTTCGATGAGTGATTGACGTTCTGGGTTTCCTCTCTTTTGCTTTGGTGAAGCAGCAAGCGAACGCTTGAGCCGAGATAGACAAAGCTAGGAACGAGCCTACAGTCCACCAAGCTTGGGAGATTTAGCAGTTGATGAACTTGGTCTTGGATTGTCTTTTCATCTTCATCGTCGCGTGAGTAAACGTCGGCTGCCTGAAGAGGGTGAAGAATCTGAATAGTTTGTTTGTTTCTTTGCAAAGTTTCTAGCAAAACAGCTGCGTCTTTCTCTTCCTCTAAGTGGAGTCCCATGACAACCTTTTCGAGAGTGCTACCACTGTTTCTATCGAAGAGGTCTACGACTGAGGGTTCCAAATCTTGATTCACTCCGATTCGAGTAACCATTGTTCTCTACAGGCTTTTATTATGTTGGATGATCTCGTGCCAGCTTTTGCATACCCTACTGAGTCTAACCATATCATCTGATTTAAGTTCTCTGAAGATGTTGAGGAGAGTCTCTGAAGAAAGACTGGCAAACAGTTGAGCTGCATCTAGTTTGGACGAAGAAGTTGGAGGATCGTTCCCGCCGTTTCTGAATACCTGTAGACGATGGATCGAGAGCAGACCGAGGGTTAGCACACAGTATGATTGAACTACAGCTAGAAAGAGAAGGAGTAGGCAAGCGAGAACGAAGAAGGCAGCAGAGACAGGATGGAGTCAGCTGAGAGATCGATCTAGAGACACTCACTCCCCACATTGACCTCCAAGCTGATTTGATCTTCTCTGGAATCATGACCGTGAATTGTTGATAGAAAGGTGATACTTGTCGTGTCGAGTCGATTGAGTGGATCGACTAAATTTGAACTTTGAAGATGGAAGTTGGTGGTGAAGATCACCACTCGCCAGCAAGAATCGCCAGCGGGAAAGGATCGTTCAGCTCTCGTCATTCGGCTCGATCTTACCTGTCTCTCGATGACGTTTTTATCCAAGATGAAGACATGCGATGTAAAATTATGATAGAGAAGGTTTTGAGCCTCGAGCCTGACGAACCTCTTTCTCGAACGACTCGCAGCCCAAAATCAAGATCTCGATTCGAAAAGTCTTCATCGTTCTTCTTGTCCTTCTACCACTCACTTCAAAATACAGAAAATGAATCAATCATCTTTCACTTCTTCTCAAGACGTCGCCAAAGCACCTCCCACTCTAGACAAGATCCCAGAAGATGTCCAACTAGCGATCATCAAGTTCATCCAGTCTTGGAAGAAGTCAGAGGGAACCGGGCAGGAGAGAGAAAAGGGGAAAAGGTGAGTTGGATATCGAGAGTCTCATGAACAATGCATTGTTTCAATGTCGTCTTTACTGAAACTTCGATTTGCTCTCGTTCTACCTTCCAGAGCAAGAGACAGCGCTCTCAGAGCCGTCGCTTTGAGCTGTCGAAACCTTCTCTCGATCTACCGTCCCGAGCTGCTTTTCGACGTCACCCTCAACGTGAGGAGCTTGATGAACTTCTATCTAGGATTGAGAATGAATCAAGAAGCTGGGAAATTAGTACGCTCAATCACTCTGACTAGTCGAGATGCCAACCTGAAAAAGAGAGAGCTGGGATCCAAAAGGATTTGGTGGAAATCAGCAAAGAGATTAGAGCCCAGGGGATCAAATTTATCAGATCTGACCACGCAAATATCTTCAAGGGCACTGTGCAAGCAGTTTTTCAATTTTTGCCCAATATCCAGACACTCCTTATCCTTCAACCTGATTTCAACATATCCTTCCAATCCAAACTGGCGAATGCAAGGCTCGCACCTCTTCCTTTTCTTACTCATTCACTCAAGAAGCTGTACATACCTACGTCGCACGATACAAAAAGTAACCTCAAAGCTAGAAACGTATGCTGGATATTGGTGTTCTGTACTGGTTTACGATCCGCAGGTCTAGACTGCAGTCTTGACAAGAACGATTTCAGGTACTTGGCTGAATTCTCAGAAACCTTCTCGGGCTTATCAGAGGTTCGGAAACTCTCTTTGGCCCTGGATTTCGTTCCAGATGAATCGACTCGGAATTACTGGGAGATGGTAGTCGGGAACTATTGGATAGGTGGTAACAAAAAGACTCAAGCGGTTTTCAATCTTCTCAAGGTCACGAAGAATCTTCAATGTCTAGAGCTTAGGAATTTACCTTCGATCGCAGGTGGGAAGACTTCCATCAAATCTGATTGCCTTTCAGCTCTGAAAAAGTCCTTTGAATCTCTCGAGAATCTCAGGCTCTTTGGGATAGATCCTCATCATGATGGTCCAGTAGAGTACAAGGCTGACTTGTTCCGTTTCGTTAAAGTAAGAGTGATGTCTGTCGACATACTGATGGCATTGCTTCTACCGAGGACCCCAGACGTGAAACTTCCATCTGGTTTAGAGATTCTCTGCATCCCTTATTATTAGAGCCGTGCGAGTAAGACCGAGTAACAATTTACGCTGTCTCACTCCGCAATTACTCTTACGCTACGCTTACTCGCCAAATCTTGAGCTTGGATTACTCTTACTCTACTCTTACTTACGCATACTTATGCGTAATTACTTGCGCTTACGCTTGCCTCGAAATGTGGGCGTTTGTAGGGCGTCAGGCAAACTCCAAGCTCAGAATTCTCTCAGAAGCAGCTCCAGTGAGCGCTCTCAGCCCTGACTTCGAAGTTTTGGTTTTCCAAAAGCTGATTTGAGCTCTGTTCAGGAGGATGCGACCAGTCTCCCTCAAGCAGTTGCATCTAACCTCATCGCCACCCACTCTAACCAGAGGGGTGTTATCTAGATCCTCAAAGAACAAACGCTTCTTTCTTACAAGATTAGATTTGTTCGATTTCTGCTGTCTTCAGAGTCTGCTTGATCATGATCAAGCTTCCAGAGTCCACTTTGGAAAGCACTTCACTTTCCTAGAGCCAGAGGGAGCATCAACAAGGGTCTGTAAGAAGCAATTGACTTTAATGCAGTCAAGGCTCAATGAGAAAGACTCGAAAAAGACCAAAGGGAGTTTCAGATTGACCTTGAGCCATCAAAACTGATGGTCATTCCTTCTGAAAAGGTCTCTCGACTGCTACCAGAGGGAAGAGCGTAACCAAGCGTAATTACTGCGTGAATTTACTCGGCCTCGAGTAAGTTTACTCTTACGCTTACTCGATTTTTTTCCCTCAAACCTGAGATACTCTTACGCGAGCGTAACAGGGTATCGAGTAACTCCGAGTAAATTTACTTGGTGCGTAACCGTACTCGCACAGCTCTACTTATTATTACTCCTTGTCGTCCATCTTGGAAGATGTGGAATTGGCACGTTCTTTTAAGATTAGATCTTACCCCAACTTGAAAGTGGTAGTAGTCCCTTCAAATTCTATTGTGAAGGACGGATCCGTATCGAACTCTGACGATTACAAGAAGCGCTGGCTTGAAGGACGTCGAGAGCTTGAAAACGCGGAGGTATTCACCAGTGGGAAGGTCAAGTTAAGATTGCTAGAGCCGGGAGAACTCAGTGAGTATGAATTCGACATGTTCTGAAGTACTGCATACCGCTCCTTGATAAACTTATCCTTCTCTGTCCTGGTTCTTCACTGACTCTTTCCCGTTGACACATCTTTTCTCCTTCCAGTTGGCGACTCTTCGGAAACGTATTTCATGTCACATATCACCTGGATATCACCTCCTTAGGTCTTTGAACGTCAGATCGAGAGGAACTCGGCCTGTCGGAAATGAAAGGCAACAAGATACTCTTCTAACCAAAACACAATCTCTTACTCAACTCACTCGGTAGCCTTTTCAGCTCTTCAGATTCTCACTTCACTCTCAACTTGTTGGTCTCCAAAAGAAAAATCTTGTCATTCTCTCATGTCTCTCTAACAATTCAGCTCTGTGCACTTGATTTCTCATTTCCTCATCAATCCCGACGCGAACATAGTCGACTGCCTTCCTTTCTTCCTAGCAACTGTTCTCATAACCCTCTCAGACCATCTCTTGTAAACTAAAACCTTCTAAATCAAACTTCACACTCTTGACACTCATCCTTCTATTAACTTTTCTCTTCTTGTTCCGTCTGGCAGATCATTCGAGACACTATCAGCATCTGAGCTCAATCGGAGATCAAAACTTCGAGAATGTCAGAAAAGAATTGAATTGATGTCTTTGAGAAATGTCGAGCGAAAGTATAATGAGTGTGAGTTTGTGTAAACATTTGAACATGAGAAAGTCGAAAGAATAAAGAGAAGAAACACAAGAGTCTGATAGATTTGTGTTGAAAGAGTGTGATGAAAATGATGTTGTGCGATGTGTGTGATGAATAAAAAGAGAGTAGAGTAAGTAGATTAGATCTGGAAGTAAGGGAGAAATCGAAGCGGAAACAGGAAGTTGCAAACTAGGATGTGAATCGATTGATGGATTTGAAATGGTTGAGATGATGGAGGTGTCACTGCAGATCTGGACGACGATGAGAAAGGAGAATCTATTCGAGGTTGTCAACAGAAACTGTCCTCTGATCACCTTCTCCTAGTAGGCGCTTCTCTGTTTATCGTCGAAGAAGTTACAGCGCTAATTCTTGGTCTTGAAGTTGCAGAGATCCTCCCACTAGCGATAGCAGAAGCATTCGAGCCTAAAGTAGGAGTGGTATTCAAGATCCCAGTTCCAGTAGATTGCCTTCGATTGATGATCGGTTGAGTAGATGAAATCCTAGAAGCAGAGTTGGAAGTTGAACCTATCCTACTAGTGGGAGCGGAATGAACAGTCCCGACCTTCTCAGCCTTCATAGAGACTCTACTTGGACCAACGGTACTACTAGATGAAGAAGCGATCCCACTTTTGGCATTCAACCCAGCTTTGTTCATTGCAGCTCTAGCTAACAATCCACCACCCGAAGAAGGTTTGAATTTCTCATTTTCCAATCTATTGACTTTTCTCAAGAAAGGTGAAGGTAGATCTTGATCGTTCTCCAGATCGTAGTTTGGTACCTCGGTCAAAGCCGTTTGGTTAATGACTGCAGGTAGAGTTGTTCGACTCGCTAGAGCAGGTCTGGTCAAGTTACCAGTAGCCGAAGCTGTGATTTTAGCAGATGGAGAAATCTTCTTGGAGGTATTTGAAGAATTGGATGATGAATCCCTATCTGATCTTCTCGTTAAAGAGTTGAGCCTTGAAGCTGATTTCGATGGAGAGAGCTCTTTCTTGTTGACTTCTAGATTTGAGAATTTAGAGTTCAGAGTATCTTCTCTTCCCTTTCTAGGCAAAGGGATTCTTTCTAACTGAACATCATTTCTAGCTACTCTACTTCTCCTGTTCTCTTTATCTTGAAGGACTTGATCAAAGGTATCATTAGCTCTGATATCACTTGAAGTGGTTTCGTTCGAAAGTTCACCAGTTATTTCCTCTTGATCTTCGTATCTGTCAAATCCTTTACTTGATTCTTGTTCATCACTCTTCGTTCGAGACAATGAATCATCTTCGATGAAAGTCTTCATGACGACATCTGATTGATCCGACTCGTCTCTTGAATCAGAGACATCCCTGTGATTAGTGAAGTTCGAAGTAAGTCTATCGTTTGAAGAACTTGGTCTCATAGTCGGATTGACATCTAGATGACCGTTTCCGTTTGAAGTGTAAGAATTAGAAGTGATACCCGAAGATCTCCTACTTCTAGATGAATTCGATAAATCGTATTTGGCACTCGAACGAGGAGCTGAAGCATTCGAAGATCTACCAGTAGTAGCACTGATCTTGATGGTGGTACTTTCCTTGAGATTGCTCCTGGAACTTCTTTCTCTGATCGAAGAGCTATGATGAGAAGTACTGACTCTACCTGCACTTCTTCTTGCAGTCTTCTCTTCTTGAGCTGAAGATCTTCTCAAGACTTGATCATCATCCATTCTTCCATTTGATCCTTCTTCATTTGATCCAGCTTCATTATCGATCCATTCATCGCTTTCAACTTCCATCTCGGCTGCTTCTTCTCCATCAATGCTGTTGGAGATCCTTCTCGAACCTGCTTTCTGTAACTTTTCCTTATTTCTAAGTTCTCTTTCTCTTCTAGCTTTTGGAGTTCCAAAGCCAGTGTTTCCATTGATTACTCTTTCTCTGATGTGAAGCATAGAGATGTCGGTTTGGTCCAAGTTCATTGCAGAAGAAGAATTGTTGATAGAGATGTTTGAGTTCGAAGATCTTGGGATTGTTGCTTTGGAGCCAGAAGATATTCTTTTGGTCAAGACTGGTCTCTTGGAACCGATTGGATGATGAGAAGAAGGCATTGAATTTGGATCGCAAGAGATTCTTCGAGCTTTCTTTTCCATCACGACTTGACCTTGAATCGGCTGATGATGATGATGACTTTCTCCTTTCTGACTAGAACTTCCAGACCTTTTCAAATGTTCCTCCAAAGCATTCCTAGCAGCATCTCTTTCTAGCAAACATTTTCTCATCTCTTCATCCTTCTTCAACCTTTCTCCATCCCTCCAATTCAACCATTTCCGTTCTAAATCTGCTCTTCGATCATCCAAATCGTCGTTTCCTTTCTCTAGAATCTCTTCCTGTTCCCTCAACAATCTTTCTCTTTCCACGAGTTCTTGTTCTTTTTCTCTAAGTTCAGACAGTAGAGGTTGAACATCGTAGTTGGAATTCGAGTTGGATCTTGACGACAACATTTCTTCTCTCGTCTTCAATTCCCTTTCAAATTCCACCAATTTGGCTTCCTTCAAATTCAGAGAGTTTGAGAAATCCCTCAATCTAATCGTCTCGTTTTGTAAAGTTCTCTTCAAAGAAGTCAATTCCAAAGTTCTCTTTGCGAAAATGATTTGAGGATGAGTCAATAATTGTCTAGTAGTAGGTCTTCGATTTGGATTCAAATCCAACATTTGTCTGATCAAACTGCCCAGTTCCAGAGAGAAACCTTTAGGTAATTGGGGTACGTTTCCAGCCTTGATTTTCCTAGTCAATTCAGCCTGATTGGAAGCATCGAACGGAGGAGATAGAGCTCCCAACTCATAACCTATACAACCTAAAGCCCAAATGTCACTTTTTGAATCGTAACTCTTACCAGTGGCTAGCTCTGGTGACATGTAATATGGAGTCCCAACGTAAGTGTTTGTAAAGGTTTCACTGTTCAATTGTTTCGATAGACCGAAGTCTCCTAGTTTGATGTTTGATTCTGAATCTAGAAAGACGTTTTCAGGCTTGAGATCTCGATGTAGGATTGCATTTAGAGGTGGTTGAGCTTCTAGATAGGAAGCAGTGGTTGATGAAGGTGAAGGATTAGACGTTGGAGATGAAGTCGAAGTGTTGGTTCGATAGTGACAGACGTCTAGAGCTAAGACCATTTGATAGAGATAGGTCCAGATTGTGTCTTCTGATAGTAGAGTGTTGTTCTTTCTGCATTTCTTGATGATGGATCCTAGATCTCCTCCTCCGCAATACTCCATGACGATGTAGAGAATGCTAGGAAGGAGTAGAAGAGAGAAGAGAGAGAGACAGGGTTAGAAGGACGAATGAAAGCTGCTTTCGTCATCTTCGCGTATACATTTTCATATCTTTCGATTAATCATTAGTTATTGATTCGAGAAGCGTTCTTGCTGGGAGTGGAACAGAGGTAAAAGCTCAATGTTTGTTGTACTGAGGATCGTCTCACTCTCCACCTTTCAGCTAGCTCTCTTCCTCTACCTTTGGACCCAACTTGCTACTCATTCTGATCCTAACCACATCCAAGCACTCACCCATTATCGCCATCGACCCATCTCTCCTCGTACTTGACTACATTGTCATGTGTTAGGTTTCTGAGAATGTTGACCTCTGCCACAATCTGTTTCCTATCCCTGTCTGACATTCTCTCAAAGTTGAGCTCCTTTCTAGCGTAAAACTTTCCATCGCTGATCTTTCTGACTTTACGGATGATGCCGAAAGTACCCGATCCGATCACTTCCAGAGGTTCATCTGCAGAGACAGGGATAGAGAGAGATTAGAGAGGTCAGCTTTGGCTCACCCAACACAACACAACACACAAATCGATGGGAAAAGGAGAGACTGATGTTGTATATCTGGTCATGATTACTCACAATTGTCGTTTTGAGGAGCGAGACTGGATCGAGTGCTTTGATTGTTGTGAGTGTTTGTTGTCATCGAGGCAGGCAGTCTTGGATTGGGACAGTCTGAAGAGAGAGCGACGTTTGCTCTACTCTATCTAATCTTCTAGTTGCTTGTTGCTTGTTGGTTTTGTTGCTTGAATGGTTGATGGATTAGAGCAATTGACTGCTTTCTTGATCTATTCTACTTATCTGATCTTGATTCTTGAGGTAGATGGTGTTGTTCTAACCAGAAAAAACACCACTTAAAAAGTCAGCAGACCTCGACTTCTTACCAACAACATCATCATCAAATATCAGATTCATCAACGTCATTCTCTGTTTTCTACAAGTTCTATACTTCTCTTCCTTCAATCTTCGATCGCTAATCCTCAAAGCGCAATCCCATCACCAAGTCTTCAACGATGGACCGACTCTCGTCAGACATTCTGCTCGGTATCTTCAAGAGGCTCGACTGTCAAGAGACGGTATCAATCATGAGGGTTTGTACAAGCTGGTATCAAGTCATCGAAGAAAACAAGAGCCTATGGAGGAGGCTGGTGGTTCGTAAAAGGAAGTTTGGACTCAATCCTTCCGTCCTGGCCAAATTCGATGAGAAGAGTGGGAGCACTCTGCAGAAGGTCGTCATCTTCGTAGACACCAAGATGAAAGGGAAAGGCAAACCTGCTTCAATCGTACAACTTCTGGAAAGATCAAAGGAGACTCTGGAGACAGTCTGCATCCAAGATAGTGTCGCAAGTCGTGCAAGATTAGAGGTCTTCAACGAGCTCATCTATAGACTTCCTCACCTAGTTACCTACGTATGCACAAATTTCACCTGGATTCCAAGAGTAAGGCTGATTGAACTCATTACAGATCGGATTACAAACGAAGACGACAAGAATTTATCGAAACTTAAAGTGCTGTGGTGTCCGGTGATGGAACCCAACTTCACTCTTCATCCACGACTCCTCAACAATCTCTCATCTTCATGGCTGAAAGAGCCGATGAAGGACTCTCTACTCAGAGCCTTGTTAACAAAGGCTTCTCGTACTTTGAAGCATCTTTCAATTCACCCAAAGGAGCCCCGAAGATGGCAAATCCATCTCGATCCTCTTCACTTTCCCAATCTTCAAGTCTTGGAAATTACTCTGCCAGTCGATGAATTCTTCCCAACATGGATATCGGTCAATTCAAGCATAACGTTGATCCTCCAGACACCTGAAGTCTTGCCTATGGACTTGCCCTCAGTCTCAACATTATGGATTTCTCAAGATTATCATGTCCCTCGGTTGATCACACGGTGTCCCCTTTTAGAGACACTGAGATGGGAAGAACCATATCCAGGCTATCAAGGTAATCCTGTTTTCGAAGAGGACCTTTTGGAAACGCTGGAAAGGAGAAAGAGAATCGCAGATCGAGGGATGATGATCGGTGGGATAGCAATGACTTATCTCAAGACTATTATACTGCCATCTAGTTTTGGTTCTCAAAATAATAAAAAGAGATGGAAAGCTCTGGGATTGAGAAGAATCAATTCCGAAAGCTCACCTAGCTTTGTCAAGGTGGTAATCTGATGTCGTTGGATCGAAATTCTCAGGTGAGTTGAGATTCTTCAGACCAGAGATTGCAACTTTAGATCTTCTCTCTCTTTACGAAAGAGTATACATTTGTTGAACATCTCGTTTCTCAGATGGCTAAGACTGACGCTCACCTCGTCTTTGTCTTCGTCGCTTTCTTCCGCACGTGAAGCTTCACCCCACTTCAAGTCTCTAGCTTTACTCCCAACTCCTCAAATCAATTCTTTCTTTTTCTTCTTTCTTTCGTTGTATTTCTTACTGCAACGGGATAGCTTGGGCGTCTTTGATTGCCTCTCCTTCTTTGATCTCTGTTTCTTTCACACAATCGTGCGTCGAGAAAGTCAAAAAGGCAAGTCTCTCTTCTCTTGTTCGAGAAGATGCTTCTGTGCTTTCTTTGGGATTCTTCGTTTTCTTTTGTATGTCACTGGTACTCTTTTCTTTGGGTTTCCCTCAATTTCTACGAGGCACCTCCCTTGTTCAGAATTTCTCTCGAGCAGCGCGCGATTTTCGAGCTTCTTCAAAGCAATCAGTACTGTCTTGTTTCGAGCATGTCATGCGGCTGCTAGTGATAAGGTTTAGTTCTCCTTGACATACTGGAACAATCGTGCAAGCGAGGTGAGAAGTTCCCGAACTGCTCGTCAACACATTTTCGCACAAGCTTTCAAAAGAGGACTCTGTTGGCTTTGATTACTCGGATCTATTTCAGATTTAAAGAAACAAGATCAAGAAATACAGCACACAATGGAGGTCAAAGAGCAGAATCGACTTGTGCGTGAAGAGCGTGATCGGAGATTGAGACAGCTCAAACAAGGTGAATCGTGAGAAACGAAAGTGTTGAAGTGAACAAATTGGCTGATGAGTCCTTGATTCGAAATTGACGTCGAAGATCAAACAAAAGGGAGAAGGTAAATGAGGAAGAAGAAAATTTTTCCGAGCCCTTGGCTGGAGATTCGCAGACCGACTGGAAAATCATTGGATTTACTAGATATCCTAGAAAGCCAAGCTAGTCATATCTAACAAAAGACTCTCTAGGGAGGCGATATCCAGCTAGAAGTCGACATGAAATCGTTTTCTGAAGATTCGCCGACTGCGAGGGAAGATGAGAGTCAACAGGAAAAGTCAGTGGATGAGTTGCGTTTGAGAGAATTGAAACGACGGCAATGTAAACCTTGGAGATTTCGATCTTTCTCATGATCACACTCACTGGATTCGCCTGGCTCGATGATTCTCAATTTGACCTTCCCACTCTTAAAGATCTCCGCCTTCTCAAGCTCTTTACGTCCTTCCAACCAGCGCTTTTTAAGCTCTTCAGATTTTGACGTGCTACCAGCCCTTACAACTGGCTTTGAAGGGACAACGATCGCCTCTAGACTAGGGAAGGTTCTGACTTCTAAGAAGCGGACCAAATCCAGATCTCCGTGGTAATCTGACGAGTCAAAGTAATAGGGAATGAAGAGAATCCTCAAACCAGGTGAAAGTTGAATGTCTGGGACTCTCGTGAGGAGCACTAGTATTGTTGCATCCAGTGACATCACCTCTAACTTCTGGAAAAGAGAATAATTAGTATTGGCCTTGTATTCCTTGGGATCATTGCAATTGATTCCCAATCCCAAGAAGCGGAGAGACTCGAGGGAATGGTAAGAGCTCCGTAGAGCTGGTAGGAAAGTAGAGTCGATGTTTGCTTCACCTCTGGCGTTTGGAGATAAATCATTGATCTCTAGGCACTGGAGATTCTTCGTGACCTTGAGAAGATAAAAGACCGTCTCAGTTCTTCGATTTCCTCCGATCCATTGTTTCCCGAATCCTCCATCCCAGTATCTTCGATTTGCTTCGTTCGTTGAAAGACTAAGACCCAAAGACAGCTTCTGGACTTCTGATAATCCCGTGCAAGCATCTGAGAATTCAGCCAAGTACTTGAAGTCGCTCGGATCGAAGACGCAGCCAAGAGTTGCTGATCGTAATCCAGTACAAAACACCAAGATCCAGACTACGTTTCTAGCTTTAAGATTGCTTTTTTCACTTGCCCAAAAGGGATGAACAATTTCTTGAGTGAATGAGTCAGAAATGGAAGAGGTGCGAGTCTATCCTTCGCCAGTGTGGATTGGAGAGCGATACTGAAATCAGGTTGATGGATAATGAGTGTCTGGATATTTGGCAGAAATCGATAGACTCCTTCCACAACGCAATCTATAGATATTTCTTTCTCAAAAGTAATTTCTTGGTCTCTAAATGCACTGATCATCTCAGGCAAATCCTTGTGGGATTCAGCCACCTCCTCTGAACTCAGTTCTTCGACATCTCGATGAGTGAAAGTGATCGAGCGTACCAGCTTGCCGGAATCAGGATTTCTTGCCAAACCTAGATAGAACCTCAGCAGGCTCTTGCCGTTGATAGTGACATCTGCGAGAAGTTCCGGTCGGTAGATCGACAAAGTTCTTCGACAGCTCAAGGCCACGGCTCTGAGAGCGCTGTCTCTTGCTCTGAAAGAATAGAACGAGGAGCAATCGAAGTTTCAGTACAGACATCATGAAACAAGGCATCATTCATGAGACTTCGACATCCAGCTCACCTTTTCCCCTTTTCTCTTTCCTGCTCGGTTCCCTCTGATCTCTTCCAAGACTGGATGAACTTGATGATTGCTAGTTGGACGTCTTCTGGGATCTTGTCCAGAGTGGGTGGTGCTTTGACGACATCTTGAGAAGGAGTGAGTGATGATCGATTCATTTTCTGTGATTTGGAGTGAGTGTTAGAAGCGAAAGAAGAAAGAAGAAGGATTTTCCGAATCGAGATCTTGCTCGGCGTGAGCTGTTTTCGAGATTCCAATGATCAAAGTTTTTGCCTTTTTTGCTCCTCTTTCTCATTCGATCTTTTTGGGGAAATCTTCAACCTAGGCAGAGTCTGAAATGTTAAAGACTCAAGTCAGCAGAGATCCGTCTCTTCAATACTTCAAAAGTCAAGATTTACTGGCAGAATCTTTAGACAAACTTCAGACAGACTCTAACATATTACATTGAGTGCTTAGAACAAAATTAAATTGTAAGTTAAAGATAGGGTATTGAAAATGTAAATTGAGATCTCATGTACAATGATTTCGGTCTGCCGAACCCACCACTTTCTTCTCATTAGAGCCTTCCATCATCGTCGCCAAAGCTTTCCTCCCACCACCACCATTTGAATTCGTCAATTTCTTCCCATTCTTTAAATCCTTTCCAGAATGTCTCCCTACACTCATCCTTCCTCCAGAGTCATAATCTCCCCTCGCAACCAATCTCAACCAATCATCGCCTACTTCTCCCTTTAGATTTTCGATTCTTCTCCTCCAAGCTTCAGATCTTGCAGCTCCATCTTCTTCCTTCTCCTTCGAGGTTGAAGTTGAACTTGCATCATCGAGAGAAGTATGATCACCTTCTTCCTTTGCCTTGTCATTAAGATTACCTAGAGAAGAAGGATTGAAATTCGAAGGTTCGAATAAACTAGTCGTAACACCTTTTCGCCTAGCGTTGATAGCTGATGAATTAGGTCTTGCAATTCTAGATTTCGTTGTACTTGAATCCAAATCTGAAGGTTGATCTAGAATCCTTGAACTTCTTCCTATCGATTGAGCTTTGGAAGATATACCAGTTATAGGAGTCGATTTCCCAATAAAAGTGGTAGAATTGACGCCCTCTTGCTTTCGAGTCTCACCCAAAGCTTCTTCCACTTGACCAGCTCTTGCAGCTCTCTTTATGATTTCAGATTCAGACATTTGATTCATATCACCTCTATTAACTTCATCTTCGTCCGATTCTTCTGATCCATCAGCTTTCTCCTTTCCCTTTCCTTTCCCTAAACTTTGATTCTCATTCAAATCCAAATCTACAATCCTTCGATTTCTCTTCTTTGTGAATTTCTCGTTCGATGAATGTTTCTCTTTGAACTTCTTTCCATCGGATTGAAGACCTGAATCACTTCCTCCAGCTTTCCTTTCCGAAAGTGGCACTTGAAGGATATTAGAGCTTGAAGTAGTAGGTTTGGAAGGATCCGGAGAAAGACTTCTCAATTTCCGCTGACCTGGAGCTGAAGAAGTGGAAGCAGCTTCGTCCCTTCTCGAAGCCGTAGCCTTTGAATTCTGATTGATAGTTGAGGACTGTTTCTTTCTTCTACTACTAACTACCGCCTTGACAGGAGGACTATTGGTCTTTGCATCTTGAGAAGGAAGGGCTTCATCCTGACTTTGATTTCTACTTCTTGAATCATGACTCCGCCTCGAGGTTGAGTCCAAAACAGTTGAAGCATCTGGAGTCGATTGCCTTAGATACCTAGAGGTTGCATTTGAATTAGATGGCTGTTCCCTAGATTGAGAGACAGAACCAACTGGAACTTTCTCAAAGATTCTCTGTCTTTCAAAATAACCAGGTAATTCATCGTCGATCTTGATTCCTTTGAGTCCCTCCATCTTTCTACCTTCCTTCGCGAATTCGACGAAGATATCCACTCTCCAATCCGGAAACTCTTCTTCCAAAGGATTGCTCTTACACCAAACCTCTTGAACTCGATCAAGGACAGCCAATCTTCCAATCTCTTGAGGCTCTTCGATTTGATTGCCTCTTAAATCGATCCTTTCCAATTTCGTGAGACTTTCCACACCAGCTATGAATTCCAACCTGTTTCTTGCTAGTGAAAGAACTCTACATTGAGATAGAGAAGCTGCGACGTCTTTTCCCCTGATCGATTCTATCATGTTGTCAGATAGATTGACGGAAGTTAGAGATGGAAGCACCGAGAGAGAAGGTGGGACTGCATTCAATAGATTTGAAGAGAGATCCAGAGATGCTAGAGAAGATAAAGCTTGAAGTGGAGGTGAAGTCAAGAAGGTTAAAGAGTTGTGGGATAGGTCTAGATGTCGAAGGAAATACCAAGCTAGAGAAGGTAGAGTTGGGATTGGAGGACTTGAGGTAGATGATGAAGTTGCTGCATTTTCAGATTCCTCCTCTTTCTGTGAATCAGACTTTTTCTCATTCTCTACTCCTTCATTTGAAGTTTCCTCTGAGATTCCACCCTGAGTCGACAAAATAGATTGCGAGCTAGGACCATGTTCTATCCTCCTTCTTGGAACGACTCTCTCACCTCTTCTTCTCTTTGCATCATTGACCACTGAATCTATCAGAAGATCGGCTAAATCCTCGACTCCACTCCTTCTACAACTGAGACTTCTAAGTTGACAACTGATTCTATCCCAACCCAACAAGACTCTAGGATCTATATCCTCCAATTGCAACAAGGATAGATTCTTGAATACGTCCAAAGGGATAGAATTTGTTCCTGGACAATCTTCGAAATCCTTGATCAATTTACTTCTTAAAGCTACTGGAGTCAACCTTAGAGAAGGAATCTTAGTGAAGGCTGAATAGATTAACTTTAGATCTTTGGTTGGATCTGTTTGAATTGAAGAGGAACTCAAACCACCTAACCAAGTAGTTGCATTCCCTAAAGAAAAGGCAGAGACCGTAGAAGAGATAGTAGATCTGTATGAACTGATTGACATTGTGTCATCTTTATCCTTTCCAGTCAAATCACCATTTGGGGAAATGAAAGAAAAGTAACTGATTGGACGACTGGATCTCGGTGCTCTCACGTCCAATTGACCAGAATTGAGACCCAATGCTTCGAATCGAATTAGAAGATAGAACAAATGATGAGGATCTAATCGAAGTAGAGCTGCAGTTGAAGTGGAAGGAGTAGTAGAAGTGGAAGTGGAAGTGTTGTTGTCCAATCCAACCCATGAGAGTAAACTGCTGGAATTGTTGTTGCTGTTGTTTCGGTTGACTTGTCCGAATTGAGATTCATTTGCCTTTATGAATTTTGAATATGTCTTGATCCATTCATCCCCCGAAATCGTTTCCATCATTCCGATGATTGGAGTAAAGGGGGCAAGAAGTGGCTCTCCCAATCTTGACTTTCTACCACAACCATCTCGAAGTTTGAGATTCTCATTCTTTTCTCTCATCTCATTCATCCAAGGCAAGCAGTCACATCCATTCTCAGTCAAATCTAGAAAAGGACCTACCCATTCTACTTCAATATCCATATCAGAACACTTCTGCTGCGTCATGGACCTCCCTTCCGACGTTCTACTAGATGTCTTCAAGACACTCAACTCTCAAGACATGGTCAAGATGGAAAGAGTCTCCAGAAAGTGGTACGACGTTATAGAGGAAAATAAGAGTCTCTGGAGAAGACTTATCCTCCCAAGCGGAAAACATGGTTGGGATCTTCCCATCTTCGAGAGATTCGACGAGAAGAGCGAAAGTGGTCTAGTAGAGATATCTCTAGAAGTGGGATTCGAGGAGGAAGAAGAAGTGATCCCTTTTGTGGAATTGTTGGAAAAGTCAAAGAAAACTCTTCAAGTTATCTCAATCACCCAAGTGTTGTACAGTGACAAGATAGACTCTATCCTTTCGGAACTATCATGGAAGTTACCTAATTTGGTCGATTTCAGACTTCTCGACACGAAGCATCCATTGGGCTGTATTCTTCTAACAGGACAGCAGAAGCAAGTTGACAAGCCTCAAACAAATGACGGTTCTTCAAGATTAAAGGTGCTTTGGCTCGTTGAACTCGGAACCTTATTCGAATCTCACCCTCAAATCTTTCGAAACCTCAAATCTTTACACTTGGTCTCACAGGTGGACACTGAGGATTTGAGAAGGATTTTGGAATCTTCTTCTAAGACTATCAAACACCTGAGCATAGGCACGAGGAATCTTCCTCCACTACAGCTTCCACCGCTCGAGCTTTCAAGACTCGAATTGCTTCAACTTCGTAGTTCTTGCGGCACAGAATATCCTTCTTGGATGAAGATTCCCCGATCGTCGACTATTCAAATCCACAATTTCAACTCTTCACCATGGGTCTCATCTCTATCAACATCTGAACCTGGCCTCATTCTAGTAATGGTTGAACGTTGTCCAACACTCTCGGTCTTGAGAGTAATACCCAATGTTTGTGCTTGGTCCACAGGATCCAAATGGGTATGCGATGAACTAATACCGGTATTGCGCAAAAGAAACGAGGATGCAGAGGCGGGATTGGAGAGGAATGGAATTCGAGTAGTTAAACTGAGAACATTGATCATTGGCTTCAAGGAGGTGGGACCCGAAGCT